>PJEM01014533.1:0-34740 GCA_004023845.1 Helogale parvula | reverse complement strand
GTAAATGTGATAGACCACATTAATGAATGAAGGACAAAAGTCATATGACCATCTCAATAGATATAGAAAAGGTATTTGACAACATACAACATGCTTTCAAGATTAAAAACTTTCCACAAGTTGGGTAGAAAAGGAATGCATCTCAACATAACAAAGGACGTACAGAAGCTCCCAGGTGGCATCATACTCAAGGGGAAAGGTCAAAAACCTTTACTCTAACATCAGAAACAAGACCAGAATGTCCACTCTCACCACTTTAATTCAACGTAGTAAAATGTAGTAACAAAGCAATCAAATAAGACAAAGAAAAAAAAAGGCATCCAAATTGAAAAAAAAAAGTAAAACTGTCTTATTTGCAGATGATGTAACCTTATATATGGAAAATCCTAAAGTCTCAACCAAAAAACCGCAAGATCCTGAATGGTCAAAGCAATACTGAGAAAGAAGAACAAAGTTGGGGGTATCACACATCCTGATTTCAAACTATACTAAAAAGCTATAGTAATCCAAATGGTATGGTACTGGTATAAAAATAGCCACATAGACCAATGAAACAAAACCAAGAGCCCAGAATTCAATCCTCACATATACAATCAACTAATATTTGGCATGGGAGCCAAAAATACTCATTGGGGTGAGGGTGGTCTCTTCAATAAATGGTGTGGGGAAAACTGGATAACCACATGGAAAATAATGAAACTGGAGCCCTATCTTATACCACTCACAAAAATTAACTCAAAATGTATTAGAGCCTTAAATGTAAGACCCCATACCATAAAAACTCCTGTTAAAAAAAAAAACAAACAGGGGAAAATTCCTTTGCTTGATCTTGGCAGAGTTTTTCAGATATGACACACAAAGTATAAAAAAAGCAAATGCAAAAATAAATAAGTGGGAATGCATCAAGCCAAAGCGCTTCTGCAAGGCCAAAGAAACAGTCAACGGGATAAGAAGACAACCTATGAAATGGGAGAAAATATTTGCAAAATGGCGGTGCCCTTTCCTGGGATGGGGAAGACTGGCAAGGAATAGGGTTGGAAGTGTATGTATGGGGATTAAAATACTTTTGTTATTAAAAATAATAGCAAAACTTCAGGAATATTAGAAAGAGCAATCTAAGATTCTGACCCTGGTTTGGGGACGCAGTGAGCATCCCAAGAGTGGAAAAGACAGTCTCTACTTCCCCAAGAAGGCATAGAGTCTGTAAGCGGAAGAGGAGGGCTTAGGTCTCGAAGGTTCCCACACTACCATTGTGATTTTTTTTCTTGCATCCTGTTTTCTAGATGACCGTGGTAAGCACAGAGCTCCTCCAGCAGGAAAAGGTAAGGTGGTTTGAAAATGTTTTCCCAATAAGTCAGGCAGAGAAAGACAGAGACCATATGTTTTCACTTGTATGTGGATCAAGAGAAACTTAACAGAGGACCACGGGGGAGGGGAAGGGGGAAAATAGTTAAGGAGAGGGAGGGAGGCAAACCATGAGAGACTCCTCTTAAATACTGAGAACAAACTGAGGGTTCCTGGGGGGTCGGGGAGAGGGGGAAATGGGTGATGGGCATGGAGGAGGGAACTTGTGGGGAAGAGCACTGGGTGTTATATGGAAACCAACTCGACAATAAACTACATTAAAAAAATAAGAACAAACAAAAGAATCCCCATGAGTAAAAGAGAATGTTTATTTCCATCATTTTAGCGTGTGTTCAGAGGCTAGCCAGATATTGATTTAAAAAATGGGTAAGTTTTTGTTAATCAGTTATAAAGGTGTCTTATGTACCATATGACAAGGGATGTAACTAATGTGACTTATTCAGATGCAATCATATCAAGGTTTAATTCATTTCTTTATAACTATTTTTAATAATCAAGAAAGCACCCAGTAAATACTACTATAGTAGGAATAGAGTAGTGAACTCCATATTATTACTAGACATTCTTAGTATGTATATTCTACAAGTGCTTTCAGAAATGGAAGGCACTGATGGAAAGAAAAAACTGTTCACTATAGTAAGACTAACTTACTATAACGTACTTAAGACTAAGTTACTAAACTGTTCACGAAAAAGGTAAGATAGTTTGAACCATGTAAGAGTCAGTAAGGGTTAGCAAATTCTGGCCTGCAAGCCAAATCTGGCCCACCACTGGTTTTGTAAATAAAGATTTATTGAAATACAAAAAAGAAAAAGAAAAAAGAAAAATGTTTTTCAAAATCACACTCACCTCATGAGGCGGGGACCCCTTTATTAAAAAGCACAAGGAGCATCCTGATGCCTGATTTCTCAGTACGACTGGGAGAATTATTGACCCTCCGGGAGAGATGACTCCTAAGCTCCTCCTGGGTTCATAAAGATCTGATGAGGAAGACAGCACCAGACGCGTCGTTTGCCATTTAATGAAAAAGCTTTGGTGGAGTTTTGGGAAGAACGGAGTTGAGCTCGTGTGTCTGGTTTGGGGAGCGGCACCCCTGGACTGTGGAGTCCACGTGCTTTGGGAATCCGTACGGCCCAAAGGACTCGCTAACACTTCAGAATCTCGAGCACAGCTGAACAGTTACTTTTCTCTGATGTTGCTTTTCCACAAAGAATTGGCTAAGATTCTACCCTCAGAGATGCCTGTAAAAGTTAGAGCTCTTGACATCTTTGGATGAAAACAGGAGCTCATCCAGATTTTAATGGCCAAATATATAATGCAAGTTGGCAACTAGATGCCTACTCATCTTAAATTTCTGCAACTCGTAACCTCCCTGGGAGCCACTCCGAAAAGCCAAGCTGCTCAGGGCTGTCATTACAGTGACACCTGCAAGGCCAGGGGTAGTTGCTGTTGTTTTACAGTATCTCCCAAAACGTCCTTGCAAAATGAGTCATAGCCTTTGACGACGTTTTTATTCGTATTAGCAGGCTTGGGAAATGATTTCCACTCCAGCTCTAGAAACATTAATGCATGCCAGGAACATTTTCTTAAAGAGATCTGAAATCTGATAGCGTCAAGGAGCATGAAAGGGTCAGAAACAGAGCAGGAAGCCCAGGGATGGTGCCAGAGGGGAAGAGGAAGAGAAACGCTTGTGGTTTCAGCTCTTGCATGATTTTCTTTCTGTTTGATTGATACATAATTCACACTCCCTAACTCACCCTTTTAAAGTACATGACTCAGTGGCATTTTAGTATATTTGCAAGGCTGTGGAACCATCACCGCTATGCAGTTCCAGAACATTCTACTCACCCCCAGATGAAATCTCCAGCCTGTTAAGTGATCTCTCCTGACTCCCAACCCCATGGTGGACTTTTGGGTTGTTCATACCTTTTGGATATCGCAATAGCGCTGCCCTGAGCAAGTTCCTGCTTTCAGTTTTTCTCGGGTATCCACCTGGGGGTAGAATTAGAAGGGATCTGGTGACTATGTTTAACTTTTTGAGAAACTGCCAAAATAGTTTCCAACGTGGCCACCCCATGTTACCTTCCCACCAGTAATATATGTGGGTTCCAATATCTCCATGTTCTTGCCAAGCCTTATTTTCCTTTTATTTTATTATAGATACCCTAGTGGGTGTCTTTGTAAGATGTACTTTCTGAGTTCAAATTTACACCACCGCAATTCTAAACAGAGTAAAGCCTTTTAGCTCTGACAGGACGTTCCCAGGCTGCGCATGAGGCCAGTCTTGTCTTCTGTGCCTGTGACTTCACTTACGCCCCATGTCAGGCTGCATGCCTTTGGATGTCCGATTCCTTTCACACCGCCACCAGAGACTCTTTGTAATTTATTCTGGCAACTTGTAAGCAGTAATGTGAAATTTGACCAGGATATGTGGACATCTTGGGGTGAGCTCAGATCAGTGGCTGTGGGGCCACATGAAGATGAAAATCTTGTAATAGTTTACTTCTCATTTCTAGTGAGTTGCTATGGGAGAGAAATCTAGGCTAGAAGGAGGCTGAGGCTTCTCTGCGTCCATTCAGGGCCTTGCTGGGCCAGGAGGAGCCACCCCTGCCCCATTTCTCACGTCCCTGGGGACACACTAAGAGATTGCTGTGTTTGAGGCGTCTTGGACTCAGGGCCACCAGAGCAGACTCTCACATAAGTCTGAGCAGGGAAATGATATCGTAAGGGACACAGGGGAAGAAGAAATAAGAAGAAAAGGACAGAAGAAGAGCGAGTGTCTTTGCTCAGTGGTGTGGGAGAGTGTGGGGCCCGGAGACGGTCGCACACACCGGGCGGCCAGAGGTCGGGGCACTTGTGCTCCCACAAAGGCAGTCATCAGGTAGAGAGGTGCCCTGGGGTACATAAAGCCCCAGGCATCGGGGCTCGTTCCTGGCAGTTCTGACAAAGAGACGCAAGTGTTCGCATTGGGAAGTGAACACATGGACCCATGATCCAGAGTGCATAAAAACGGCAAAGGAATCTGGGGGAGCCGGGAAGCAGCTTCGGCATCATCTGTTACAGAGGAGACGGGAGTGGGTGCGCTATCGGGGGAGAAAATAATCATTATCGCTGCAATCTCATTATCCTACACGATGAGTCAGATTCGAGACTGAGCGCTTCAAAGCCAGTACTTGCCATCCTTCTCCAGCTCGACAAGGTAAAGATTCTCACCCCGCCCTCTCCCCGGCCCCATCGTCATGGTGGTGCAATCGACAAATAACGTATCTCAAGTGCGCCACGTGATGGCTGGATGTACGTGTGCACTGAGAAGGGAACCCCCCCATTAAGTTAATGAATACATCTTCCTCTCACAAACTCACCTCTTGTTTTTTTTTTTTAACTGAGAATGTTTGGGGCGCCTGGGTGGCTCAGTTGGTTAAGCGTCCGGCTTCAGCTCAGGTCATGATCTCATGATTCATGGGTTCGAGCTCCCTATGCATCGGGCTCTGTGCTGACAGCTCAGGGCTTGGAGCTGCTTCAGATTCGTTGTCTCCGTCTCCCTCTGCCCCTCCCCCACTCATGCTCTTCTCTCTCTGTCTCAGTAATAAATCTTAAAAAATTAAAGTGACAATGCTTAAGATCTCCTTTAGCAAATTTCAATTACACGACAGAGTGGCATCGACTATTGTCCATCTCCAGAACGCATTCATCTTTTACTTTTACGTTTTTTAGTGTTTATTTCTTTTTTTTGTGAGAGAGAGTCAGAGCGTGAGTAGGAGAGGGGCAGAGAGAGAGAGGGAGACACAGAATCTGAAGCAGCTCCAGGCTCTGAGCTGTCAGCACAGAGCCCGACGCGGGGCTCAAAGCCACGAACTGTGAGATGATGACCTGAGATGAAGTCTGATGTGTAACTGACTGAGCCCCCCAGGCCCCCATAAATCTTCGGTAGTATGGATATGGCTGACACACTGGGAATTTCCCTGGGGTGAGGCCGTCTCTGACAGGGCTCCCCACCCCCACCCCTGCCATGCAGGACAGTAGCTACCATTCTCATCCTCGCTTTGAACGGGGAAACATGTCAGAGACACTCTCCCAGGTCACTGGAAGCTCCAGCTGGGCAGCGGCAGCTGGTTTAGAAGCCAGGTCGTCTGGCTGCTCACGGCTGCTCAAGTGAGCGCGATCAGGGTGTCTCGGAGCCAGACTGACTCTCTGGCCCTCTCCTCTCCCCCAGCCTCCGGGTCCATCATTGCCGCCACCTGCAGCTGTCTTTCCATCGTGATCCTCTTCCTCTCCATCTTCTTCATCAACAGATGCACCCAGGATGGTGAGTTCAGGGGCGCCCCAATTCAAAACGCTGGGAAAGTGGGGAGAAGTGAAGGATTTTCTCATTAGATAAATTCCTCCCTGTATGATTATTATTCTTTTTTTGTAGGTTCGTCACATGAAGAATCCACCAAGAGGTAGATCAGCTTGACATATCTCGAGCCCTTCCCCCACCTTCTTCACAGACCCTGTCTGCGTGTCCGTGATTCCCACGCCCGTCTGACCCGTGCTGGGACTCTCTTCTCTCCTGTCCTCTCCTTCCCCCCCCCCCCCCCCCCCCCCCCCCCCCCCCCCCCCCCCCCGCCCCCAGTCATCAGATCCCATACTTTAACGTGTTTCTGTCTCTCAGAGCCAGCCATTCCCAAGTTCCCGAGCAGGAGGCTTCGGGTAAGTGATGAGGGAAGGAACCACAAGGGCATCATGGGAGAGAAAGAGTAATCTGACTCCTGCAATCTGAAAATCCATTTCTTTCCCTTTCACTCACATGCAGAGTCACCTGAGCTGGAAAGGATATCTGTCTCGGTGAGTTCTCCCCACGAGCTCATGTATCTCCATAGATAAGTTCACCCCCACCCCCACTTTAGCCCCTAGTCTGGTTACACGAATGCCCCCCACCCCATGCAGCTCACACAATTAACACTGAGGAGCCAATTAACATTGTGTTTAAAAACATATGCTCCGACCAAACGAATACAAACTGCGAGTAGGTGGCGGTTACCGGGGGTGGCAGACCTGGGGAGACGTTGGTAGAGCAGTAAGTCCTGGAGATGAAATGCATAGACTGTGATTACGGTCCACACCGCTGTGTGCAAGCCTCAGAGTTGCTAAGAGACTAGATCTTAATTGTTCTCACTGCAAAAGAGACATGATAATTATGTGACGGGATTCATGTGTCAGCTGACACTACGGTGGTAATCATGTAAGATACAAATGTATCAAATCAACACCTGGTACATTTATATATTGCAACTTGACTACCACCATAGCGGAAGTAAAACCTATACAACGTTATATGTCACTTATACCCCAATCAACAAAGATACATGCGCTTGAATTCCAGAGTAGCTAGACCCCAGCTGCCCATGGCTACTATTTATTCCCAATATGGTCTGAGACAACTCACGAAATCCCTCCCCCATATCTAATGGGGATCAAAATCCCCCATGAAAAAGCCTGTGTGAATCCAGGGATGTACTAATCATAAAGGGTTTGCTGGAGTTTCCAGCAAATTTCAAACGTCAGATGGATGGCATGAAAGCATCAATTAACAAGTGTTAATCAATGTACATCATCAATTTTTTTTCTACTTAAAATACTGTTTACTTGTGATTTAACACTAATTAGTATTACCTTGGGGCACCTGGGTGACTCAGTGGCTTAAGTGTCCGACTTCAGCTCAGGTCATGGTCTCGTGGTCCTGAATTCATGCTCTGTGCTGACAGCTCAGAGCCTGGAGCCTGCTTCCGATTCTGTGTCTCCCGCTCTCTCTGCCCCTCCCCCTCTCATGCTCTGTCTCTCAAAAATGAATAAACATTAAAATTTTAAAAAATTAGCATTACCTCTAAGAGTAGTATCAGATAACATTTACACATCTTTCCATAGGACACAGAGGTTCATTGGTTCATTCTTTATGTCAAAGCAAGTAAAAAGAGGCATTAACAAAAAGTGCAAATGGTTCATTGTTGTGTTTTAGAAATATTTATGCACGTGGCATTCATTGAGATATGCATATAATTTTTTAAGGTATGGAAATCATAGTTCACAGACTCACAAATGAAGCCTCACTGAACAACTCTGGCCTACTTTACGTGTTGGATTAACGATATTGATTAGCAAATTGTTAATCATAATATTAAAATAATATAATATTATGATGTGCTACTTCCATACAATGACATTCTATTCAGCAATAAAAAAGGAAGAAACTAGTGACAGGGGCATTTGGTAAGAAGAGGCATCACAAAACCATTTTGCCAAGTGAAAAAAAGCCAGATACAAAAGACTGTCCGTGGTGGTGTTTGATGTGTGTAAAATCTCCAGAAAAAGGAAATCAGTAGTTGCCTACGGCGGGGCTGGGGAGAGCAGGTGTAACCACACACAGACACAAGGGAACTTTTTTGGGGATGAATATTCTGAAACTTATTGTGGCAATGGCCTCATCAATCTACTGATTCACTAATTACATAACCAGTAGGTATTCTTTTTTTGGGGGGGGGGAGAGAGAGCATGAGCAGGGGAGGGGCAGAAAGAGAGGGGGACACAGAATGTGAAGCAGGCTCCAGGCTCCGAGCTGTCAGCACAGAGCCCGATGCGGGGCTCGAACCCATGAACCATGAGATCATGACCTGGGCCGAAGCCGGACGCTTAGCCGACTGAGCCCCCAGGCGCCCCACCAGTACGTATATTCTTGAAGGGTGGTGGTTCTTATTCTTAAAACCACATGTTTGCAACAACTGTTATTCGTACTGGTTACGGTTCTGGGCACCATTTCATTAAAACCAGAGTCACGACCCTCACCGCCTGGGAGGCACGGCCATTCCTAGAGTGCCGCTGACCAGCCGGACTTCCCGCCGTGACGGGCGTGTCCGGAGCTGTGCAGACACAACAGCACGTTTGAGATGCATCTGGGGCGACTGAGGGCCTGCGTTTTAAGTTAGATTTCGTTTTGATTCGCTTCGATGTAAATATATGTGGCTGTAGGCACCATATTAGACAGCTTGGCTCTAAATGCCCATCTCTGTTCCCCAAAGGCGGAAAGACCCCCAGGGAGTGAGCCATGCTGACCGAGACCCCAAGGCAGCACCTGAGGCAGCTTCTGTCCCCCGCCGCGAGCGCCCAGGATCCATTGAACGTGCAGTGTTGCAGAATCCCTGGAAGAAGGAGAACATGGCTTAAGATGGTGGGGATGACGGGACACGTGGAAACCAGGCCACCGTGTGTCCTCGGCTCGCAATCCATAGGAATAAAATTAAGCTTCTGCCTTTTTGCTTCCACACCTCTCAAGAATTCCTGGCTGGGTTTCCCCAAAATTTGGAGTGTGACTTTAGTACGGTTTGACTTAACACATAAGCTAAGATCGCATACCTCGTGTCTGGGCTGATAGCACCATAACACGCACTCAGGGAATTCTGGGTGGCACCTCATACGTAGGAAACTGTTCCCCAGAAAGGTCCGTTGGTGGCTGTTGGGTGAGGCATCCCGTAGACCGAGGGATTCTGGAAAGGAGCACAAGATACAAGCCACAAATGTAGACCCCAATGTGACCTAGCCCCACGCAGCATGCACCAAGGGAAGTCGCTAAATGCATTTCGTTTATGATCCTTCCAGGCCGTGCTGGGCAGAGCCATCTAGTCTTAAGGTCAAGACCAGTTTCCTTTCTGACGCGAATGAAAGAGTTTCCTCGGTGCCATCATATCTCTGTTTATATTATTTCTTTAGAATCAAACGATACAGGTGCACCTGGGTGGCTCAGTCAGTTAAGCGTCCGACTTCAGCTCAGGTCATGATCTCACGGTTCGTGGGTTCAAGCCCCGCGTCGGGCTCTGTGCTGACAGCTAGCTCAGAGCCTGGAGCCTGCTTCAGATTCTGTCTCCCTCTCTCTGACCCTCCCCTGCTCGCACTGTCTCTCAAAAAAAATAATAATAATAAAGAACCCACCGAACTGCACACTTTAGAAACAGACTGTGGGGCATCTGGCTGGCTCAGTCTGTGGAACATGCAGCTCTTGACCTCGGGGTTGTAGGTTTGAGTTCCACACTGGGTATAGAAATCACTTAAACATCTTTAAAAAAAAAGAAGCATAGATTTTATGGTATGTGAATTATATTTCAATAAAACAAATTTTTGAAAAGAACTTGGTTCTATTGCACAAATCATAGTTTCTCTTTATTCTTTCCTTGACTGCTAGATATTTGGGTTTTTTTTAGGATTGTGCTGGTAGAAAAATCCTGCAACAGACATCCTTGTACCTGCCCTCTTTTTTCTGAAAATATAATTTATTGTCAAATTGGCTTACATACAACACCCAGCGCTCATCCCAACAAGTGCCCTCCTCAGTGCCCATCCCCCATTTCCCCCTCTTCCCCACCCCCATTCACCCTCAGTTTATTCTCTGTATTTAAGAGATTCTTGTGGTTTGCCTCCCTCCCTCTCTGTTTGTAACTATTCCTCCCTTCCCCTCCCCCACGGTCTTCTGTTAAGTTTCTCAAGATCCACATATGAGTGGAAACACACTGTATCTGCCCTTCTCTGACTGACGTATTTCGCTCACCACAATGCCTTCCAGTTCCATCCACCGTACCTGACCTCTTGTCACAAATGCGGTCTCCTAATGGCATACATTTAGAAGTAAAATCTGTCTTATGTGATGTGCACACCTTTAATCCCACCGGGAGAGGCAAACCGAAAAAAACCAAGGTAGTGTTTCCTATTTATACTTCCACCAGGGATGTATAAGTTCCCGATTCCCCACGCTCTTGCCACTTCAGAAATATATTAAACCTGATAGTTTTTACTGATTAAAATAGATGAACTCATAACCCAATTTCAGCCTCCTATATAAAGGTATCTTTGTTGTTTTAATTTGCATTTTCCTGAGTATGAGTGAGATTGATTGACCATTTAGAGATTCTTTCTGTAAATTGATGGTTTCTATCCATCATACATGTTTCTGCTGAACTGTCAGTCTTTTCCTTTCTGATTCTTATAAAATTTTTAAATGCTAATTTATTTTTGGGAGAAAGAGAGACACTGAGTGCAAGCGAGGGAGGGACAGAGAGAGGGAGACACAGAATACAAAGCAGGCTCCAGGCTCTGAGCTGTCAGCACAGAGCCCAACACAGGGCTCAAACTCATGAACTGTGAGATCGTGACCTGAGCCGAAGTCAGACGCTTAACCTACTGAGCCACCCAGGGGCCCCTCTTTCTGACTTTTGTATAGCAGGCACATCTTTCCTTTGTAAGCCGTATGCTGCAAACATCTCCTGGAAGTCTGTGACATATTTTCATTCCTTTAGTATCTTTTAATGTTATAGCTACTCAAAGTAACTCATCTTTTCATTTATATGTGGAGACTTCTCTGTGTCCTGACCAGCTTTACATGACAAATATACTCTTCTGTATGTCCTAAATTTAAAATGTTTTCAATCTGGGGACACCTGGGTGGCTCAGTCAGTTAAGCATCTGACTCCTGATGTCAGCCCAGGTCATGATCTCATGGTCTGTGGGTCTGAGTCCTGTGTCTGGCTCTGTGCTGACAGTGCAGAGCCTGCCTAAGATTCTGTCTCTCCCTCCCTCTCTCTGCTACTCCCCTGTTCTCTCTCTCTTTCAAAATAAATGAATAAACTTAGAAAAATTGTGTCTTCAATCTGATGAAACATGCTCACTTCTTTTTTATTATTCATTTATTTATTTGAGAGAGGAAAAAAAGAGCAAGCAGGGGAGATGGGCAAAGCGAGAGAGAAAGAGGGAGAGAGAGAGAGAATCCTAAGTAGGCTCCTGCTCAGTACAGAGCCCCACATAGGGCTCAATCATGACCCTGGAATCATGACCTGAGCTGAAATCAAGAGTCAGGCGCTCAACTGACTGAGCCACCCAGGCGCCCTGAAATATGCTACCTTCTATTCCGTTCTTAGCATAGTTCAAACTCTTGGTAGGAAATGACAAAAGGAGAAGCCTAATTTGAAAAGACTTGAAAACAGTAAGGAAAAACGGGGGAAGGCAGGGTACCCGGCTTGCCTCAGTTGGTAGAACATGTGGCTCCTGATCTTGGGGTCTTGAGCTGAAGCCCCACATTGGGTGTAGAGCTTACCTAAAAAGAGAGAGAAAGAAGAAAGGAAGGGAAAGAAGGAAAAATTGAGTCATGTAACCTAGCAAAGCAGACAGAGCTACAGATATCTTCTGACAATGGCATCCACAGGCTGAAATATCATTTAAAAGCCTTCTCTGTGTCTCTCATCTCTATTTCTATTTCTGGGTTATCATTATTATTCAGACCAGCTGTCCCGAGGAGTCTGGGACTGACAGCGACAATTCTAGGCTTAGAGCCCTGCAGACTTTTAGCCAAAGAGGTAAGGGGGGCTTTCACTTACTGGATCAATTTAGAAAAGATATTATTGGCTACCTTCAGAACATGCTAGAAACCCAACTCATGAAAGTATTAAATAAAGAGGAAAGAAATCAGGCATTTATCTTGCATTTCGCTTCTAACCTCGGGACCACACATAGTTTAGGAGGCCAAGCGTCTGCTCATACATTACTACAACCAATCCATGAAGAAGAAAATCTCCAACTCTTACCTTTGGCTAATGCATGCCCACCTTATCAGGAGCAGTAACTGAGGATATGGTTTAGGATCGTTCATCCATGTCTCTACATGGCAGGTAGAGAATCCACACCCGCCAGCTCCTGGACCAGAGGTCGGCAAACTTGTTCTGAAAAGGAGACCAGAGGGGAGTATTTTCAGCCTCTGTGGACCATAGAATCTCTTATGATGACTCGCCTCTGCTCTTGAAGCAGGAAGGCAGCCATATCTATTATATAAACAAATAGGGGGCCTGTGTTCTCATAAAACTTTATTTACAAGCACAAGTGATGGGCCTATTGCCAACACCCATCCTAGACCAACGCTTTTTGAAATCCGAATGCGTCACCAGAATAAGAGTTGAATGAAGCTAGGACATACGTGTTCTGGAGTGCAGTGGAAGAACTTTTGTCTCCTTCCTCAGCTTTCACATCTGTCAAAGTGGGAAACAAGGAAAATAGAATGGTTTCTGGGGTCCTCTCTCTCTGGACGTGCTCAGCCCTCGGGGCCATCCCCTTGTCACAGAGGAGGTTTTGCCCAAAGGAGGGGCTCACAAGGTCGTAAGAGTGGGGCCCTGATCTGATAGGATTAGTGTCCTCATGGGAAGAGCTGGTCCTCTCGGTCTCTCTCTGTCTCTGTGTCTCTCTCCACCCAGTGCACGAGCACAGAGGAAAGGTGATGTGAAGCACGTTGGCCGGCACCCCATCCTGGACTCGCTGTGTCCAGAATTAGGGAGATGAATGCCTTTTGTTTAATTCACAGTATATTATTTTGGCCGGTTCACAGTATATTATTTTGGCCGGAGGAGTCTAATATGGTGTGTGTGTGTGTGTGAGAGAGAGAGAGAGAGAGACTTTGTAGAGCAGAGGGCCCCCTAGGTTCACAATCCAGAGAGTCTTCTCTTCCTCTTCCTCCAAGCTTACTGACCCCTCACTCTCCTCTGCCCCCGTTCTCATCCCCAGAGCGCCCCTCCCCCAACACCCCCAACACCCACACCCAAAGGAGGCGGGAGGATCTGGGACGGCCTGGGCTCCGAGACTCAGGAGGCCTCTCTGCTCTTGGGCTGGGTTATGCCCTTCCCAAACCAGCTGCCGGACTCGAGAGTGACAGAGATGTGACCCAGGCTGTAAAGCTGAGGCCGGACAGGAGTGCAAAGTTCCCAGGAAACAAGCCCCCATCCAAGTTGCAGAACCAGCTGGCTCTCTTCACAAAGAGAGTAGGCACTTGTTAACAAAAGACATATCCCAAGATAAATGACTAAGAGGTTCCAGGTGGCAGGAGCAGAGCATGAAGCCCCAAGCCCGGCGTCCCTTCTGGACGTGAGCTCCGGCGACAGGCCCTGAGCCCTCGGAGCCGGTACCCCCGCTGCATGCAGAGACTCCCAGCACCTGGGCCCTGAAGGGACCTCCCCGTTGCTCCCCTCTGCTTAGGCTGACCTGGGGCTGGAGCACCCCCGGGTGAGGGGGATCGGCACCTTGGTTCCTCTGGTCCCGGAAGACATTCCCTTCAAAACTTGGGCGCTCGCAGAGGCCATCTGCCTCACCATGTGGAGGAAGCCGCTCTTTAACAGAACCGCTAGATGACTCAGCGCCTCCGCGGAGGCGCTGGAGCGCCTTCCCTTTTGTTTTCTCGCTCTGACTGCTTCCCAAACTCAGCGCCCACCCCACCCCTCCGTGCTTGCAGCTTTCCCGTTCCGTCGTTCCTGGAAGCTCTGAGCCGAAAATAAATAAGTTGATTAATTAAATGGCACCCATAAAAGGTTTTGTGAGTCTGACCGCGGCTGAGCAGGGATTTTGTTTCGAACACAGTCTTGACAAATATCGTTAGAACCGATGACCCCAACAGCGGCCGTTTGTGGACATGCCCTCTGGTGTGCCCCCTACATACATCACTAGAGGACATCTTCAATGGTATTTATTTTTCAATTTTTTTAATGGTTGTTTAGTTTTGAGAGAGACAGAGCCAGAGCCTGAGTGGGGGAGAAGGCAGAGAGAGAGGGAGACACAGAATGGGAAGCGGCTCCGGGTTCTGAGCTGTCAGCACGGAGCCCGACGCGGGGCTTGGACCCCCGAACCGTGAGATCATGACCTGAGCCGAAGCCGGAGGCCCAACCCACTGGGCCCCCAGGCGCCCGGTACATCGTCAGTTTTGATGAAGTGACTCCTGACTGCTTATTTTGTAAAATTCCAGCTCCCGCGGCAAGGGTACATTCCCTCTTGTTCTCCTGTCTGGTGTGTGGCCGGTGGGAGCGCCAGGGCAGAGGCCAGGCTGCGGAAAGGAGCGTCCTTGGTCTTCAGATGGTGTTGGGCATACGTTCAGGTTGCACGAACCTAAGGGAGATTTCTTAAAATCTCTAGGACTCCACGTCCTCACCCTAGAGACAGGCATCCCACAGGCTTCTTGCAAGTGGAAAGACCCACTGTCCCAGTTTTTCCAGGACGGGGAGGTGGGGGTGCGGGAGGGGGTGTCCCGGGATGTGGGAACAAGCAGGTTTGCAGGACACGGACATTTCAGCTTTTTGGGGCCAAATCTGAGAATGTCCCGGGCAAAGAGGAAGAGTGTGTCACCCTCACTGTTGAAGACGTAGGCGTGGTAAGTACATTGGCTCAGAAAACCTGCTCCTTCCTCCCCCCCCCCTTTACTCTCACACACCCACCTCCCAGGTCTCCTTTACCTGTGCCCTCGGGGGTCCTGACCTCCACAGTCATCTTAGGAGGCGATAAAGGCGTCCAATTAGTCACACGCGAGGGCAAAAAGAGTGTCAGTTCAGTAATTGAAGTGCTTTTGGCAGGTTGCCGGCAGCTGCAGGAGCCCGGTCAGCTTTCTCTTTATTTCCCCTGCTGGCAATTCGGCCCCTCCTCCCCACTCTCCAGCCCTGGTTCTTACCTGCAGGCCCCGGACACCTGTAAATGCATCTCCTCCCGGTGTTCACGGAAGCCCCCCGGCTCTGCATCTGGGGCCCGGCAGCAGGGCCGGCCTCTCTGCAGGGCTCACCTTCTGCCTCCAGGTGGCGCTGGCGGAAAGGACATAAGACACCTGCTCATTCATTGTGTCCCAAGTGTCTTCAGAGCCACAATCCTGAGCCCTTGAGGTGTTAGAATGCGAGCAGGATCCCATTCTTCTCTGAGCCTGCTCTCACCCAAACGAAGTGCTCTGCGTGGCCCGGTGGGAGCCTCCCCCCTGAAGCCTGGAGTGAGAAACTCGCATCCTGGCTACACTCCCAGGCTGGACTCCCGGCACCCCAAGAGCCCTCGGAAACAAACACAGGAAAGCAAAACAAATCAACTGTTCTAGTTCCGGCACCCTTTTCTCATACCTTCAGGTGATCGTGAACCTCGCTCCTGGTACATGGCTATCTCTCTTCAAAATCGTCAAGGTCATTTAAAACCAGGGAAGTCTGGGAACTGTTGTAGTCAAGAGGAGGCGCCATGTGTCAATGTCAATGTCACGATTCCTGGAAACAGAACAAAGGACATTATGTAAAAACTAAGCACATCAGAATAAAGCATGGATTTTAGTTAACAGTGATGTATCGATGTTGGTTCATTGTTTGTGACAAAGGTACCGTGCTAATGGAGGATCTATGGGAAATTGATAATAGGTCACAGGGTAAAGGGGCATCTGTGTACTCTCTTTGCAATGTTTCTGTAAGTCTAAAACCATTTTGGGGCCCCTGGGTGGCTCAGTGGGTTACGTGTCTGGCTTCGGCTTAGGTCACAATCTCACGGTTCATGGATTCGAGCCCCATATCGGGCTCTGTGCTGACAGCTCGGAGCCTGGAGCTGCTTCAGATTCTGTGTCTCCTCTCTCTCTGACCCTCCCCTGCTCATACTCTGTCTCTCTGTCTCAGAAATAAAGTAGCATTTTTTAAATTACAAAAAACTTTTTTTTTAATTTATTTCTCTTGAGAGAGAGCAAGAGAGAGCATGCACACACATGAGTGGGATAAGGGCAGAGGGAGGGAGAGAATCCCAAGCAGGCTCCATGCTGTCAGTGCAGAGCCCAGCACAGGGCTCCATCCCACAAACTGTGAGATCATGACCTCAGCCAAAATCAAAACGCTGATGCTCAACTGACTGAACCACCCAGGTGCCCTGATGTAAAACAATTCTAATTAAATGTTTAGTTGTTAGGGGCGCCTGGGTGGCTCAGTGGGTTAAGCATCCAGCTTCGGCTCAGGTCATGATCTCATGGTCTGTGAGTTTGAGTCCCACATCGGGCTCTGTGCTGACAGCTTGGAGCCTGGAACTGCAGCTCCCTCTCTCTACCCTCCCCTGCTCATACTCTGTCTCTCTCAAAAATAAATAAACATTAAAACAAGTTTTAAAAAGCTTAGCTGGGTGTCAGGATGGCCGAGCGAGCTAAGGCGCCAGACTAAAAAGCTTAGCTGTTAAAGGGTGACAGAATACACATAAGTGCAAGGTGCTGGGAACAGCATGGGCGCAGGGTCCTGGGGATAGCACGGGCGCAGGGTGCTGGGGACAGCACGGGTGCAGGATGCTGGGGACAGCACGGGCGCAGGGTCCTGGGGACAGCACGGGCGCAGGGTCCTGGGGACAGCACGGGTGCAGGGTGCTGGGGACAGCATGGGCTCAGGGTCCTGGGACCCCACTCCCAGCCATCCAGGTCTTCCTGGCTGATGCTGGGGTGTTGGGGAGCAGATACTGCCATCCCCAACTGTGCTCTGCCCAGATTCCCAACCTTATGACCCACGGGCAGGATGAAGTGATTATTTTAGGTCAATGTTTGGGGTGGTTTGGCACAAACCGATAGATGACCAGAACAGGGAAGCAGCAGTCCTGGGAGCTGGCAATTTGCAGGGATGAGGTGGTGACAGACGGTTCCCATGGCCCCTGCGCCACGTCTAGGTTGCTGCCGCCATGTTGTGCCACTAGGTGGCGCCTAATGATTGTCTCCAGTAGAAAGGAAGGTGGGGAAGAAGCAAGCTCCCCCCACCTCACATGGCCGAGTCTCGTGTCCAACAAACATCTCTCAGAACTGTAATGCTGATTTCCTAACAGAAACCCAATCCCATCCTGCACGCCGCCACACTGATACCCTCATTTCCAGCCTCAGGCTGTTTGCACCATACACACACACACACACACACACACACACACACACACACACACAGGGGTCCTTTTTCCTGGTTCCAAAGACCCCTGTTCAGTTCTACAGTCCAAGAAGGGAGCAAAACTGGGGAGGCCACACTCGCCCTTGCTCTGCTGTTTGCCCCACGCTGGGCTTCGGCTGACCCTTCAGGAAATGGGATGCGGTTTATTGCAACATCACGTTCCTAAAAGTCGTCCCCCACTGAGCGTCTCTCTCTCTCTCTCTCTCTCTCCCTCTCTCTCTCTCTCTCTCTTTCTCTCTCGCTGTGAGTCCTCACTGACACAACAAAAATTCAGACCGTTACATTCCAACTCATTGAATAAAACTTGACATGTGCTCCAGCCTTCCTGCGTCTGGGCGAACGCACCAAAACCCGGGGCTCCAACGTGCAGATTTGTATCAGGTATTCGCCCACCGCGTTCCCAGCAGGGTTAGCCACAACAGCAGAAAGGGAGAAGCAATCAGCAGCAGACGAATCACAAACACAACGTGGTATGTGCCTACACACCAGTCAGCTCAGGCGCAGCGCTAGAGTATCCGAGCTGGGTGGCTTCAGGCAGCTTCCTGCGGGCGCCCAGCCAGCTCAGCGATGTCAGCACAGAGCCAGACGTGGGGCTCCATCCGGAACTGAACCACAAGATATGACCTGAGCCAAGATCGAGAGTCAGATGCTCAACCGACTCAGCCACTCCGGTGCCGGGGCTGTTACTATTTTTTGTTAAATTTTTAAAAACCTTTATTCATTTTTGAGAAAGAGGCAGAGGGTAAGCAGAGAAGGGGCAGAGAGAGAGGGAAACACAGAATCCGAAGCAGGCTCCAGGCTCTGAGTTGTCAGCACAGAGCTCAACATGGGGTTCAACTCCTGGAACACGAGTTCATGACCCAAGCCAAAGTCAGGTGCTTAACAGACTGAGCCACCCAGGCGCCTCGGGATGTTACTATTTTTAAAAACTAGTCAAAATATAAACAAACAAATAAGGGGGGCACCTGGGTGGCTCAGTCTGTTAAGCGTCTGACTTCAGCTCAGGTCATGATCTCGCAGTCTGTGAGTTTGAGCCCCGCATAGAGCTCTGTACTGACAGCCCGGAGCCTGGAGTCTGCTTCGGATTCTGTGTCTCCTCACTCTGCCCCTCCCCTACTCACACTCTGTCTCTGTTTCTGTCTCTCTCAAAAATAAATACATAAAAAAAATTTTTTTTAAGTAGTCAAGATCCTCACCTTCATGGAGCTTATATTCTGCTTGGAAAGAATCAAGTAAGTAAATATTTATAGATTATGTTGGATATGAACAGGGTGATATGACATAACCTAAAAGATGTGTGAACAGTAGATCCTACCTTTAGGAAGGGAGTTAGGGAAAGCTTGGAAGGAAAATTAAAGACTGTGAAGTATCCAGCCAGGAGAAATGGAAAGGGAATTGCCATTCAGGCAGCCATTCAGCCAGTGCAAAGGCCCTGAGGCAGGGGAGACTTGGCATATTCTAGTTCTAAAAACTGATTCGAGGCCAGTGCAACTGCAGCTGAACAAAGCCCAGGAAGAAAGGCGTGAAGCCAGATCATGCGGAGCCAGGAGAAGAAATCTGACTTTTCATCCAAGTGGAAAGTGCCTTCATAACACTGATAAGGGAGACACGAAAATTCCTAAGCCCTGCTTGTCTTATCCTGTGGCTTTTCACATCTCACGTCTGTGGGCTCCTTGCTTTTCCTTGAGCGGACAGTGAATGTTTAGAGCTGATCCCATCGGATTCTGCGCTGCGCCCTCCTCTGACGGCACAGAGACTTCGCTGGGCTCCGGGGGACAGGGCTGCCGGGAACCTTCACCGACAGTCTCTGTTTCGACACCTGTTTTCAGTTTTACAAAACATCCAGAATTGGTCAGTCCGCAGAGACAGGGGCAGATGAGGGCTCCCAGGGAGCAGGGGTAGGAGCTGGGGAGTAGGTGTTTGGTGAGGACAGGGCTTCCTTTGGGGAATAAGCCGTCTTGGAACAACAGTGGGAATGGGCTAAATTCCACAGGACTGTTGGCTTGAATATGGTTAGTGGCTGGAGTGCTGGGCTGGCTCAGTCGGCGGAGCGTGCGACTCTTCATCTGGGGGCTGTGAGTTTGAGCCCACATCGGGTGCAGAGTTTACTTAAAAATAAAATCTTTTAATTAATTAATTAATTTCAAGAAAGAAGGAGAGAGCAAGCAGGAGAGTGACACACAGAGAGAGAGAGAGAGAGAATCTCAAGCAGGCTCTGCACGGATAGTGCAGAGCTTGACACGGGGCTCAAACTCACGAACCATGAGATCACGATCTGAGCCAAAGCCAAGACTTGTACGCTTAACCGACTGAGCCACCCAGGTGCCCCAAAAACAAAATCTTAAAGAAAAAAAATGGTTAATAATTAATTTTACATTGTGTGAATTTTACCTCGATTAAATAAGTAAGTAACTTTGTAAAGATCATGAAGGCTAAACAAATACGTCTGTGGGTCTTATCTGTCCCTCTGGCCATGAGTTTGAAACTTCTTCTTCGGGCTTAAAAAAAAATAAAAAGACAAATATTACACAGAAAAATGTACATGGTTAGACTGCATTTACATGAAGTTCAAACATAAACAATATGAAACAACTTGCTTTAAAGGACAGAATTATAGTTTGCAAAAGTATAAGGAAAAGGGAAGGATTTGGGGCGCCTGGGTGGCTCTGTTGGTTAAGCATCGACTTCAGCTCAGGTCATGATCCCACAGTTCACAGAGTTCGAGCCCTCTGTGGGGCTCTGTGCTGACGGCTCAGAGCCTGGAGCCTGTTTCGGATTCTGTGTCTCCCTCTTTCTGCCCCTCCCCTGCCTCACACTCTGTCTCTCAAAAATAAATAAGTGTAAGAGACATTTCTGAAGGGAAGGATTTATTCATAAGTCAGGTTGTGACTGGCTCTTTGGGAGCTAGGAATTGAGGCGGGGATGAGCTCGTGGAGGAACATACCAGCAGCTTCCAAGATGAGTTCTTTTTCTTAGCTGGGGTTCTGAGAAAGCAAGTGTTTTTCTTCTGATTCTTTATATGCGATGTTGGGTTCTTACACACTGTTTTGCATATACAATGCATTTCACATTTAAAAATAAATGATGTGGCACCTGGGTGGCTCAGTTGTTTAAGTGTGACTTTGGCTCAGGTTATGATCTCAGGGTTCATGGGTTCGAGCCCCATGTCGGGCTCTGTGCTGACAGCTCAGAGCCTGGAGCCTGTTTCAGATTCTGTGTCTCCCTCTCCCTCTGACCCTCCTCCACTAACACTCCGTCTCTCTCAAAGTAATAAATAAATAAATATTTTAAAAAATTTTAAACTAAAAATAAACGCTTGCTGAATTTCTAAAATACACTTTCGGATCTAGGGTAATAACTGGTGAGCCTGGGCGAGGGGCATATGGGTCTTCTGTGCATTATTTTGATTCTTGCAGCTTCTCTGTAACCTTGAAATTATATTTAAAAAGCCTTAAAATGTATTTGTAAAGGACAGGGTTGCAGACTTCACAAAGCTTCTATTTTTCCTTTACTGCAAAACATAAAAGGTGAAGAAATGCAAGTGATGCTTCAATAACTGTCCATACCATGATGTGGCTCCAGGCACTGGTCTCTGCTGGGTCTCGGTCCCCTTCCCCCCTCTCCGAGGAGCCCACACTGACCGCCGGCAGGACAGAAGGCGCAGAGGAAGGCCCGAGACGGACAGCTCTCAGGGCATCCCCGAGCCGGCTGGCACAAAGTCAAGCGGGGAAAAAAAAGTGTTGCTGATCCCTTTCCCTGGCTCTTATCTGAGTTTATAATTACACGTTCATTAGTGTGATTCTGTGATTACTATCTGTTTGCATCACCAGACTGCCAGCTCCCGGGGGTCCCTTTCTTGCTCCCTACTGTATGCTGGGCCCGAAGTGCCACTCGATAAATAATAACAGCAGGGCTGACCTGGTCATGGCCCCGTGCCGGCAGCCTTCAGGGCCCTGCAGGGGTCAGAACGGCACTAATCCAGGCAGTGGCTGTAGGAGACACTTCGTGAGGAACTCCTGTAAGGAATGAAGAGGCGGAGACCCAGTGCCCCGGCCGGGTAAGGTGCAGTGGGGGCGTGCCCCGCACTTCCTCCACCGTCCAAGGCCGTGAACCCGTGCAGGCAGGAGGCTGCTGGGAGCCTGGGACAATGTGTAATAACATAACATGTCATGGTATATAAATATTATGTCACATGCCATGTTATAAATATTGTATTTATACACTACATTATATGGTATGTTCTGCTTCACATATGTAACGTTATGAGTGCTATGTTCATATAACATGATAGGCTATTGAGCGCCTGGGTGGCTCAGTCAGTTGAGTGTCCGACTCTTGATTTCGGCTCAGGTCATGATCTCATGGTTCATGAGTTTGAGCCCCACACATTGGGCTCCGCTCTGACAGTGTGGAACCTGCTTAGAATTATCACACTTCTTTCTTTCTGCCCCTTCCCTGCTCTCTTTTTCTGCCTCTAAACATAAATAAATTTAAAAAATAAAAACAAAGGGGCACCTAGGTGCCTCAATTGGTTGACCATCCGACTTCCGCCCAGGCTATGATCTTGTGGTTCACGAGTTTGAGCCCCATGGCCGGCTCTGTGCTGACAGCTCAGAACCTGGAGCCTGTTGTGGATTCTGTGCATCTCTCCTTGTGCCCCTTCCCAGCTCATGCTATGTCTCTCTCTCTCTCTCTCTCT
The DNA here is from genome assembly GCA_004023845.1 of Helogale parvula. Lineage (NCBI taxonomy): Eukaryota > Metazoa > Chordata > Mammalia > Carnivora > Herpestidae > Helogale > Helogale parvula. The sequence goes on along the minus strand of PJEM01014533.1, from coordinate 12,936 downwards.
CTCAAAAATAAATAAAAACATTAAAAAATATATTAAAAAACAAAACCATGATAGCCTATTAATAGAAATAATATTTATGTAATGATTACTACATGATGCTATATTGCTATATTATTACATAATTGTATTATTAAAAATACTTTTTTGATGTCTATTTATTTTTGAGAGCCAGAGACAGAATGTGAGCAGGGGAGAAACAGAGAGAGAGGGAAACACAGACCACAAAACAGGCTTCGAACTCTGAGCTGTCAGCACAGAGCCCCACTCACGGCTTGAACTCATGAACCACGAGATCATGACCTGAGCTGAAGTTGGATGCTTAACTGACTGAGCCACCCAGGTGCCCCTGTAATTGTATTTATAATATCTAACTAAACATGGAAAACTTTAAGATAATATATTAACATTTAAATATAATATCTATAAATATTATTAATATAATAACTAACTATAATCATGCTATATATAATTGGTATAATATAAAATATTGTATACATGCAATTATATTTATGTTATAAATACAGTATTTAAGAAATCAAATTTAGAATATTAACACATTTGTGTTCATAAACCAGCACATATTCCCTACTGTAATTTTTTAAGATTTTAATTTTTTTTTAACATTTATTCATTTTTTGACAGACAGAGAAAGTAGGGAAAGGACAGAGAGAGGGAGACAGACTCCGAAGCAGCTCCAGGCTCCGAGCTGTCAGCACGGAGCCCGACGCGGGGCTCGAACCCACAAACAGCAAGATCATGACCTGAGCCGAAGTCAGAGGCTCAAGTGACTGAGCCACCCAGGCACCTCAATTTTTTAAAGATTTTATTTGTTAAGTAATCTGTACACCCAATGAGGAACTCAAACTCCAGACCCCAAGGTCAAGAGTTGCATGCTCTACTGACTGGGCCAGTCAGGTGCTGCTCCTATTTTAAGTAATTTTAGGTTTAAGAGACTTTGGCCTTTGAGAGGTAACAGATCAGCGTAAGCTAGTCCTGGGTAACCAAAGAATTCACTCAAGCCACGATTTTTTTTAATGCTTATTTATTTTTGAGAGGCGAGGAGGGGCAGAGAGGTGGCGGGCTGGGGGACAGAGGATTCCAAGCGGGCTCTGCACTGACAGCAGAGAGCTCCAGGCGGGGCTTGAAGTCATGACCTGAGCCGAAACCAGATGCCCAACGACTGAGCTGCCCGGTCGCCCCGTCGAGCTGAAATCCACCCCTGGTCTTCCCCAGGCTCGAGGCGGGCCCTTGGGCCTGAGCGCGGGCGCCCTTGACGCAGGTCGTCTCTGTGGCCTCAGCTGGTGCTGTTCCAGTTTCCACCAGCTTTCTGCGCCGGTGATGACAGCGTTCCCTGAGGTCACGGTGGCCCTATAGCCCTCCCCGCCTCCTTCTGAGCCCTGGGGATGCGCATCCCCACTGACCGTCTCCTGGAGGCCAGGGCACCTCAGGAGCCCCCTGCCTAAACCTGAGCCCCATCCCAGCACCGTTTCCCGGCACTAGGATCCGTCCAGCCCGCACCACAGACCAGAGCGGCAGCCTGAATGGTCATCTATGTGGTCTCGGGTTTCCGGAGGCCGGGAGGCCGGGATCAGCGGGTCTTGGGCTGCCTCCTGAGGACCGTGAGGCAGAGCCCGTTCCCGGCTCTCTCCCGGCTCATAAACGACTGGCTGTCTTCTGTCTTCTGTCCCTTCCCTCGGTGCCTGTCTGCGTCCTCTTCTCCCCTCCTTACAAGGACTCCAGTCACATCGCTGTCACCTGCTTAGCTCCGCAGAGACCCTGGGGCCCTGGGGGCGGGTCAGGATCCCAGCACCGGCATCTGGGAGGGATGCAGTCCAGCCCACAAGGCCTGTGCCTTAAGTTGCTGAGTTTCTGCTTGTCTCTGGTCTGTGGACATATGACGACTTCAGGGCTGCTAAGCAGCCGGTTCTGGAGAGCACAAGGGGTCGGTTTTCTCCACCCCAGAACGCACAACCACATCCAGACAGACTCCAAATCAAAGAGCTTCAATTTCCAAACCTTTAATCCTGAACCAGACCGCAGCGAGGCCAGACCCAGAGATCTCCCCTCCCCCTCCCCGATTTCCCAAAGGTTCCGACTAGCTGTAAGAAGTCTCCCCCAGGTGACTACCTCCAGCTCTGGGAAATGAATCAGTCCAACTCCATCCCCTGACCTCATCCCCCCCACCCCACTCCCCAGTGACCCCATCAGGTACCCCTGCAAGCCTTCCCTGGGGACCCTCGTTTGCAAAAATCCTCTCCCCATTGCACCCCAAAGCGTCCCGATTCGCCCACCGAGAAGGACATACGCCCAGAGGGAAAAGATGAGGCGGGAGAGGGACGTCTGTGCAAACCACGTGTGCCCCAGAGCACGTGTGCTCCAGGACAAGGGGAAGAGATTTGGAAGGACAAAAAGAAGAAAAGGAAGTAGCTGAGAGAAGGCACCCTGGTGGCTCTAGGTGGCCCTGGGCCCCAGCTTGGGGCAGAGTGAGCCCCAGGGCCGGGGAGGCACGGTGAGCAGGAGAAAGCAGCCCCCGGCCAACAGAAGGACCAGGCTGGCCCCCACCCCGCAGCCCAGGGACCAGGAGTACTCGAAGGTCAGGGCCGGGGCCGGGGGAGGCTCAGGGCTGACTCGCTGCAGAAGGGCTTGAACGGAATGCCGGAACACCTCCAGGCTGACCAGGAGCAGTAGGCCTGCGGGGAGAGGACAGGCGTGGCGCTCAGGCCCCCAGGGACCCCGACCTGCGTCTGAGCATCTCCCCAGCACACCCCGGCTCATGCTTGCTCAGGCAGGACCCCTGGGAGACCCTCCGAACCGCCCCACCTCATTCTTCCACCAGCGGCTTACTAAACTCTGACCCTATGGCAGGCATTTGGAAGCTGGAGATAAAGAAGGAACACAACACACATAGACAGAGACAGAAGGGAGAATGGTGGTGGCCCAGAGTGGAGGGGCTGGGGGTTGCTGCTTCATGGGGACAGAGTTGTAGTTGGGGAAACATGGTAAGTGAGAACGTTCTGGAGTGGATGGTGAAATGCCACAGAACTGAGCACAAAACCGCTGAAATGGTAAATCTCATGGTATGTGTATTTTATCGCTTTAAAAAGAAAATGAAAGGGTGCCTGGATGGCTCAGTCAGCTAAGCATCCAACTTCCATTCAGGTCATGATCTTGTGGTTCGTGGGTTCGAGCCCCATGTCGGGCTCTGTGCCGACAGCTCGGAGTCTGGAGCCTGCTTCGGATTCTGAGTCTCCTCTCTCTGCCCCTCCCCTGCTCATGCTGTCGCTTTCTCTCTCTCTCAAAAATAAATAAACATTAAAAAAATTTTTAAAGAAAAAAGCAGGGGCACCTGGGTGTCTTAATTGAGTGTCCAGCTCTTGATTTCGGCTCAGGTCATGATTCCAGGGTCGTGGGATCAAACCCTGTGTTGGGCTCCAAGCTGGGTGGGGAGCCTGATTAAGATTCTCTCTCCCTCTGCCCCTCACCCCAATTCACACTCTCTCTCACTCTCAAAAAAAACATGGCAAATTCCAAAATCAAAAATAGGGAAAATCAATTAAAGACTACATTAAAAAATTGTTTGAGAAAATAAAAGGGGCGCCTGGCAGCTCAGTGGGTAGAGAACGCAACCCTTGATCTCTAGGTCATGAGTTCAAGCTTCACATTGGCCACAGAGTTTACTTTAAAAAAAAAAAAAAGACTCCATCAAGGCTTTTGGAAAGAGCGATGGGAGAATCTGGAATCGTTGAACTCATTATGGAAGCACAGAGCAGAACCTGGTTGCCAGGGGCTGGGGGGAGGGAAACGGGAAGATGTAGGGCAAAGGGTACAGAACTCAATTACGCAAGAGAAACGGGTTGTGGGGATCTGACGTGCAGCACGGTGACTATAGTCAGCAAAACTGTATTGTATCTGTTACGAGTCTAGATCCTCAGTGTTCTCAGCACACGCCCCAAGGCAGTCGCGTGAGGCGATGCGTGTTGTTCACGGGTCTAACTGCGGTGGTCGCTTCATGACACGCCTGTGTATCAAAACCTCACGTTGCACACCTTAAAGATCTACAACTTCTACTCATCGTGCCTACCTCGCAAAGATGGTGGATCACAAAACAAAAGGAAAGGCAGTCAAGTCAAGTCAAGTCGCAATGAGATTTGATTTCAGCAAAACAACAGCAAGAAAAGAACAAGACAGAGAGCCTGACCTCATGGAGCTTGTATTCTAGGGAGAGGAGACAGGTGGCACACAAATAAACCAAGGCTTGCAAAACTCAAATGCCTGCAGGAGGCTGTGAGACAGCAGAAGTCATAGGTGGGTGGCTGGGGGGGTGAGGGTGGCCAAGGACAAAGAGCCCAAAACTCAACTTCAGCCACTGCAACCCTTTAGATATGGGGACTTAAACTGCCAGATCTTCTGAGTTTTTAAGACTAGCTGGACTTTTCAAATGATGACTATGTTTTATGGGAATTTGCCCAACCTTAAAATACTGGCTCAGAGAAAGCATTATGCCCTGGCCGCCAAAGTCCGCTTATGGGTCATCGCTGGCCGCGGGCTGCCAGTTGTCACGTCCAAAGTAAACACATGAGGAAAGACGAGATAATTTCAGAGTGATGTGTGCTGGGAAAGATAAAACAGGGAGATGGGAAGGGGAGTGACACCCGGGGGTGGAGCAGAGACTCTGAGATGATGTCACCAGGAAAACCCATTTCAGCTGGGACTTGGAGGATGAACAGAAGTCTGGTTCTGGAGGAAGCACAAAACTAAGCAATGGCCGGTGCAAGAGGAAGGAACTGCTGGTGCCAAGGCCCTGTGCCGGAATGAGTGTCGTGTGTCTGGGGGGGAGAGAGAAGGTCAGTGTGGCTGGAGCAAAGACAGCAGGGAGAGCAGAGTGGTGGGGAGTGGACGTGCAGAGGTCAGATCTTGTAGGACTCTCTGATGGCCCCTGAGTCACGGGTCCTAGCTGCCTCCTCTCTTGGACCCCGGACTCTTCACCCCCCCACCCCCACTCTCCGGTACTTCATTTCCCCCATGGTTTTTAATTGGAGGCCTGGAGAAGGCAGCTGGGAGTCTGATTTGTGGGTCAGTGGCTCCCCTTCGGGCCCACTGCAGCTCAGCTTAGGTCACTAGGGGTGGAGTGACACTGGGACACGACATTCTCCAGTCCCCTTTATTCCTCTACAAATGCATGCATCTTTGATCCACTCAACACATCTTAATTGAGCCCCCATCATAAAATATATAAACAAGACTAACCAGGGATACCTGGGTGGCTCAGTCGTTTAAGTGGCCAACTTTGGCTCAGGTCTTGATCTTATGGTTTGTGAGTTCAGAGTCACATGTTGGGCTCTGTGCTGACAGCTCAGAGCCTCGAGCTGCTTCGGATTCTGAGTCTCCCTTTCTCTCTGCCCTGTCCCCCACTCATGCTGTCTGTCTCTCTCTGTCTCTCAAAAATAAACAAACATTAAAAAAAGGGGGAAAAAAGACCAGCAAAGGCCTTGTCCTCCTGGAGCTCCGTCCCAGGAGAATCAGGTAACTGTACGGTTGTGGGCTGACCCGTGTCCCCAGAAGTTCCGGTGCTGGAGGCCTGACCCCCGAGTTTCTTGGAATGTGACTATATTTGAAGATAGAGCTGTTGTGGGTTTTTTTTAAGGTTTTTGGTTTTTTTTTTTGACAGTGACTGTGAGGGGGGAGGGGCAGAGAGAGAGGGAGGGAGAGAATCCCAAGCAGGCTCCACACTCACAGACGCAGGGGCTCTAAGTCAGGAACCATGAGATCACAACCTGAGCCAAAGCCAAGAGTCAGACACTTAACCAACTGCCACCCAGGTGCCCTGGATAGAGTCTCTAAAGCAATAATTAAATAGACATAATCCAATATGGAGGGCAACATGGTTGGGGTCCCCACAAGAAGAGGAGAGGAGGGCACAGACACACAGACTGAGGACACAGAGAGAAGACAGCCGTCCGTAAGCCAAGGGGAGGCCTCGAGGAGACCGGCCCTGCCCACGCCTGCGTCTCAGACCTCCAGCCTCCAGACTGTGAGCCGATGCCTGTCTGTTCTTTAACCCCCTGGCTGTGGCTCTCTGCTATGGCAGCTGAGCAGGAACACATCCCCAAGTACATAATTTCAGGGAGTGATCGATTCTATGGGGGGAACAAAGGGCAAGGCAGGGACACGACAGGTCATGGGCGTGTCTGGACAAGGCAGTCAACAGTGGTCTCCCTGAGCAGGTAAGATCTGATCGGAGGCTTAAATGATAGGAAGAGATGAGACAAGGCAAGATCCAGGGGAAGAACCTTCCGGGCTGAGGGGAGAGCACTGCAAAATGCTCTGAGGAGGAAATGAGGTTGGAGTGTCTGCGGAACAGCAAAGAAGCCAATGAAACCCAAACAGAGAGAGCAGGCGGGAAGGGGCTTTTGTCCCTAGGAGCCAGGCCACTCCTAGTGGTCGTAATTTATGGTTAATCTATTGGCTTTTGACAGGTAGGAACCACAGTATGATTTATGGTTTAAAAATACGACTAACCCAAAGCAAAGGGCGGGCAGGATTTGGCCGTGGGCTGTAGTCTGCAGAGCCTTGGCCTTGACTGTTGGCCTTGGCTTTGTGCCAAGAATCTAACCAAACGCTCTCACATCTCATCTCCTCCCATTAGACCTTATGAGGTATGTGTTTTCCCCCACCTAATAGAGAGGAAAATTAAAGCCCGGAGAAGTGGAGCTCGGGTTTGAGCAAAGCCAGGTCTACTCCCCAGATTCCTCCTTAGGCCCATCTCTGACTTCCTCCCTGATCAAGCCTGACATCCCTTGTATGACCCAGAAGGGCCCAAGTGATCCCCTACCTCCTTGTTTGTACCCCTCTCCACTGCTCTTCCCGCCCGAAGGTAGTTGAGAGTACAACCTCTTTCAGTCTGCATGTTTTAGTTTAGAGAGAGAGAGCAGGGGAGGGGCTGAGAGAGAAGAGAGAGAATCCCAAGCAGGCTCCACACTCATCACAGAGCCGGATGTGGGGCTTGATCCCACAACCCTGGGACCATGACCTGAGCTGAAATCAAGAGTCAGTCACTCAACCGGCTGAGCCCCACAGGCTCTTTCAGTCTTTAAATGCACCACATTCTTTAAGGCCTGGAGACCTTTATGCTGCTTGGAATAATTTTCTGCTTAACCTTCCCTGAGTACTGCCTCATACATCCCTACTATTACTGTAACTATTATTACTCTTACTGTTACTATTACTGTTACTATCTCTACTATTGCACTTCTGAGAAGCCTTTCTTAAGCACTGCATTTTCCTAATACTCTTTTATTTTCATTTATAGCATTTATCACAGCTGGTAATTAGTAGTGTATATTAATTTGTATTAATATTGTCTATTTGTCCCATTGCTATCTCCCTCACTACCATAAATCCATGAGAGCAGGAAACTTCTCTGTCTTGTATCTCTAAAACACGAACAACGCCTGATGTATATATTTCACAGAGAGAAACAATAGGACCTGAACATGTCCCTTTATTGAAGGAGACCTTAAAAATGCAATCTGCCCAGTCCCTGATACCAAATATAACCAAAGTACTTACAGCATCAAATCCACCCCCGCGCTTTCATTTGCTTGTAAAATTTGCAGAAAAATTTCATGCCTGAGACTTCCATAAAAACACTTTCATATCCTCACTTTGATGGCACCCCCTGGAATAACACGAGTATGAGTTCAATAACCAAATTCCTCCCACGCTATAAATTCCACAAAAAAACAGGAATCATCTTAATCTTATTCATCATTCTATCCCCAGTGACATAAAGCACAGCACTGAGCACTTACTGGACATAAAAAAAGATACTTGTTGAATGACTGGATGGATGATTAAAGGGGAAAATAGACAAAAGAGAAGGAGAATGGAAAAGGAATAAGAGAGTAGGAGGAGGTGGATGGGTGGATGGACGGATGGATGGATGGATGGATACATGACAAATGGATCCCTGGATGGCTGACTTCATGGATATGCAAAGACTTGAGCTCAGAGATTAAAAAAAATTTTTGCCCAAGATCACACAACATGTCAGAAGTCTTTTACACCAGTGTCCTCCTGAATCTCCATGCTCCAGCCACACTGGCGTTCTTTCAAGACCTTAAATTCACCAAACTCTGTCTAGCTTGGTTACTCAGGGAGGCCCTTGCTAACCCTCTGCTCTAAATCAAGTGCACTCATTATGCGCTCTTGTAGAAATCTACCTTTCCTTTTCCTTTATAGCACCTAGAAGTTTGTTATTGTGGGATGATTTGTGTTATTTCAGCGTCCTTAGCCAGATGATAATCTCCATAAGGGAAGGCACTTTCTGTCTTGTACATTCTGATAATATTACATATAAAAAATGTACAAATGTGTGTAGTGTGTGTGTGTGTGTATCTATGAATAAAATGAACAAATGGAAGAAAGGAAAGGAGATGATTGAAAATTCCCCTTTATTTAGGAAGATCTCTAAGGCAGCAAAATAATAAAAATTGGTCACTACTATTTTCCATTCATATGTTCATGTTCTTGAAGACTTATAACGTGTCCCTGATCTAGCCCTATGTACGTTTGTGACAGATTTTGCCTACTCTATGCCGTAACCTTCATTCTGTTCCTTGTGCTCGTCAGATCACTACTCCATCATCACCACCATCAGTACCGCACCATCCCTACATTACCACCATTGTTACTACCACCATCATCATCACCATCACCACCAATATCACCACTACTATCACCACCATCATGGTCACCACCACAAACATCACCAATGTGGCCACCGCCACTGTCAACACCACGCTTTGGCTGATTCCTATTTACCCTTCTATTGCCAGCTTAAATACCACTTTCTCTGAGATTCTCTGATACACCCGCACTGCAGTGTCTACTCCCAATATGCTTTATCATAACTCTCGTCACAATTATAATTGAATTATTATATGTGTAATTACTGGCTACTGTCTATCTCTGCCGGAATCTAGGCTCCATGAGGGCAGACTGTATCTATCTTTTAGTCATATATATCTCCAGCCCTTAGTACAGTGCAGGGAACATAGTAGGTACTAAGTAAACACACAGAGGGTAAAAAAATGAGACTTATATAATTAATGACCTTTTCTATCTACCTTAGCAAACATTTGATCCAATGAGGACTACATTAACAAGATGCAGAATTTCTTTTGACCATCAGCTCCAAGAATGCAACAGTCACTGAAGGCCCTAGTTCCAAAGCTAAGAGTGTTTGAAGACTTTCCAATTCGAGCCAATAACAGTGCTTAGAACTCTCACATTGAGCCTACTACATACAGTCTTTGTGCTTCCCAGCATGCAACAGTGCTTAGAGATGTCCTCCAACTTCCTAGCATGCAACAGTGCTTGGAGATGTCCTGCAACGTCCCAGCATGCAACAGTACCTAGAGATGGCCTCCAACCTCCCAGCATTCAACAGTGCCTGGAGATGGCCTCCAACTTCCCAGCATGCAACAGTACTTGAAGACCTCTGGGTTCAAACTGGAGACTTCCCTGGAGACAGCAGGGCTTATAATTCTCCCATCGTTGAGGCCTCTATAGCCCTCGAGCTTCCTCCAATCCTCATGGTACAACTGTGTTTGTGGACTCTACCTCCAAGCAGGCAACAATTCTTGGAAACCCTTGGTCCAAATTTAAAACAGTGTTTGGAACCCTTTAATCTCTAGGCAACAATAAAGCTAGGAATTCTACCATTTTTAAGGCTACTATCGCCCATGGGTTTCCATCACCTTCCAGCATGCAACAGAGCTTGGACACTCTACCTCCGTGCATACATTATCTAGAGTTCCAAACTCCCAGCATGCAACAGTGCTTGGACGCCCTACCTCTCTGCATGCAACAGTGTCTGGAGATTCAAATTCCCAGCATGCAACAGTGCTTGGACACTCTAACTCCCTGCATACAACATTACCTAGAGTTCCAAACTCCCAGCATGCAACAGTGCTCGGACGCCCTACCTCCCAGCATGCAAGAGCGTTTGGAGATCCAACCTCCCAGCATGCAGTATCCTCAGTCTCCAGGCTCCCAGCCCTCACCTGAGAGGCCAAAGCAGATGGCTCCAACTCGGAGTAGGAAGTCTGCACCTTTGCTGAGCACCATGATGATACAGAGGCACCCCAGGGCCATGACTGCCAAGCCTAGCACTGCTATCACGGCAGCTGCCAGATTCACCTCTGCAAGGAGAGGAAGGGGAAGAAGCAGAAAGCATGGGAGGTAGGAACCCATATCCAGGAAGATGGAAGACTCAGAACTAGAGAAGAATTTTCAAGATCATCCAGTCCAATATTTTACTTACACTGTTGAAGGAAGTAAGACTCAGAGAGAGGCTCAGTGATTTGCCTGAGGCCACAGAGCAAAGAGGAGACATCGTCAGGATTGGAGCAGGGAGGGTGGGAACCACTGTTGCCTGAGGGCCTGAGGGCCTACTATGTGCCAGGCATCATCTCATCAAGCCCTTACAGAGGCTGGATAGGAGTCATGATAAAACCACCATCCCTGTACTGGTGTGGCCGGACGCTGAGGCACTGGGGTGACGGAGAGGCTGCGGCTATTGCAGAAAGGGTAGTCTGTGCTGACAGCACAGAATGCAGGGCTCGAACTCATGAACTGTGAGATCACGACCTGAGCCCAAACCAAGAGTCAGATGCTTAACCGACTGAGCCACCCAGGCTTCCAAGAAAGGGTAAAGTCTTAAGAGTTGCATTGTCCAGTATGGTTGCCATTAGCTATGTGTAGTCTTTCCATTTTAAATGGATTTAAATTAAAACAAAAAAAATAAGTTTATTTATTGGGGGGGAGAGCACAAGTGGGGGAGAGGCAGAGAAGGAGAATCCCAAACAGGCTCTGCACTGGCAGTGTGGGGCCCCGATGCGGGGCTCGAACCCATGACATCATGACCTGAGTTGGACACTTAACCAACCAAGTCACCCAGAAGCCCCCCTCCCAATTTCTTTTATTTGAGAGAGAAAGAGTGTGAGCAGGGGAGAGGGAAAGAGAGAGAGTGAGAGAGAGAGAAAGACAGACAGAGAGAAAGAGAGAGAAAGAGAGAGAGAGAGAGAGAGAATTCCAAGCAGGCTCCACACTCATCACAGAGCCTGATGTGGGGCCCAATCCTACAAGCCTGGGATGGTGACCTGAGCTGAAATCAAGAGTTGGACACTCAGCTGACTGAGCCACCCAGGTGCTCCAAAATAAAACAAAATTTAGGGGCGCCTGGGTGGCTCAATCGGTTGAGCGTCCGGCTTCAGCTCAGGTCATGATCTCACGGTTCGTGGGTCCAAGCCTCATGTCGGGCTCTGTGCTGACAGCTCAGAGCCTGGAGCCTGTATGTGGATTCTGTGTCTCCCTCTCTCTGACCCTCCTCTGCTCACTCTCTCTCTCTCTCTCTCTCTCTCAAAAATAAATAAAATCATTAAGAAAAAAACCCAAAATTTAAAAAACTTAGTTTCTCCAACACACGAGCCACCTGAGCTCAGTAGCCACGTGGGGCCAGCGGCTACCAATGGGTCAGTGCAGGGCTAGAATATTTTCATCTCAGAGAAGATTCTATAGCAGAGCATTGCTTTGGAGTCAGGATTATTTGGAACCATTCTGCCTCTCTGCCACTTCTGGAAAAAGTAAATGCAACCATTTCTGGACTTCCATTTTTCATGTGGAAGATGAAACGAAGCCGCTGCGCTGCAGGGTCCTGGCAAGGACTGGAGTTCTTATCAGTGAAAACCTCAGCGCCGTGCTTAGCATGTGGCAGATAGACAGCTTCAAGAAAGTCCCAAAAAGGGGCTGTGACCTTCCCAAAGTCACCCAGCACATGTCGAAGGTGGAGCTGGGGTAGGAGCATCAGGCACAGGGCTCTGGAGAACCACCTGCCCCCAAAGACTGGACCCCCACCCCCACCCCAGGGCAAAGCAGAGGAAGGCGATGCAATCCGGAACTCCTCGGACACGGTCCAGTCCGGTATCCCTTCTGCCACCTCCCACCCCGCCCCTCACCGGGTGGTTCTCACCTTTCTTTGTAGTTCTCTGGAAGATGTGTGCGTTTTCCCCCGTGGTGAAGAATTTAAAATAGGTACAGTTTGCTTCTGCGGGAGCAGGAGAGAAAAAGAGAGGTGATGATATGGACGGTGCTCTCGTAAGCCCAGGGCTGGGCGGTTAACATAGCTCACGGTGGCCTAAAAATAGAACATCAGCATCCCCGATCTGCACAAGAGAAAACAATGCTCAGAGAAACAAAACCACCTGCCGGCGTCCAGCTACACACGGGCTGGGATTTCAGTGTGGAGCTCAGAGGTCCAGATCTGTGGCCTTTTGCAGGCGATTGACCTCTCTGCAGCTTCTGAGTCTTTCTCTACAAAATGAGATAATACTCTCCTTCCTGGCTCCATCATATAGGTTTGTTGAGGGGTCAAGTGGGATTAGAAATGGACGATCACTTTATTCAACAGAGGACACCAAGATACAGGGAACAGAAGGCTAACAGACTCAGGGGAGATTTTCATCTCAGGATTCATAACTAGAACACACAAAGAACACCTGCAGACCAGCAAGAAAAGAGAGGAAACCCGATTGAAAACCGGGCAATGGATGGGAATAGTCAATTCACAGAAGAAGGAGTCTGAATGACTCACAAGTACATGAAGAGATGCTCCCCTCACCAGGCATCACAGAAATGCAACTGAAATCAGCAGGGTGACAGTGCTTTAGATCAATTAGATCGGCAAATATTAAAAGGATAATATCAAGCCCTGGAAGAGTAAGGAAGCAGCTGGGCACCAGAAACCAACACCAGTGCCTTTCTAGAAAGCACTCTGACATCCTTTATGAGACGAAGTACATTTGTACCCTGTAACCCAGCAATTTCATTTCTGGGTCTACATCCAGAGAAACGCTACAGGCAGGGACAGATGTG
>PJEM01014532.1:0-34555 GCA_004023845.1 Helogale parvula | reverse complement strand
GTGTCCGACTCCGATTCCCTATCTCCGTAGCAGGCAGTCAACGCCGAATCCGAACTTGAATTCTGTGCGGCTGATTGCAGAGCTGGTAGGCCGACGACTTCTCGGGGGAGGTGTAATGGGGCGGGGGTCGCTTTGGCTTGCACTAGGAAGTGGGAGAGGGAATTTTCCACCTGCCAACAGCGGAGGCAGCGGGGGCGGCGGGGGTGGAGTGGGGAGGGAGGGAGCGGGATGAGCGATGAGGCTGTTCCTGACCCTTCCCTGCCCTGCCCTCCGCCGCGGCTGCGCAGTCTTGACGCCCCGAGGTCTCGGATCGGCGACCCCCGGGGGACAGAGGTCGGCTGTTGGCCCGGAGACGAGCTTTCTTGCGGAGGCCACTGGTTGCAGACGCTGGAAGTGAAATAAAGGCGCGCGCGCGCGCCCGTTCCTGCGCTCCAGTAAGTAAGAATCTGAGAAATAAGGAAGTGGGGGGGCTTTCAGAAGGGGGTGTGGTTGGGACCTGAGACCTAGAGGTTAACGAGATCTTATTTATTCCTACAAATCTGTGACCGCTGTGCTCTATTTTGAGAGGCCAGTATCAGCTTCCGTACACGATTACACTTAGAAGCAACAGTTGCCCTCCCTCCTGGGCGACGGGCGGGAGGGGATGGATGTGGCTGTAAAAAGCACCCTTCTAACACGGAGACAGCGCCTGGCTCCGCGAGGTTGTAACTGCCAGGCTCCTAGGAGATATTTTTAGGGCACTGGGCAGATATAAAATGTACTGCAGGATATTGACGAAGGGAGAGAATACGACTGCAGCCAATTACCTTATTAACTAACTATTCCCCGTTTTTTTCCCCTTTTTAGAGCCCCTTCTGAGATCGGCGAGCCCCCCAGCACCCCTGCACCTTAGGCTTTTCCACAAAGCCTGAGCATCTTGCTGTGTCCCGACACCCCGATCGTCGTCAGTCATGGCTAGCATCATGGGGCGCTTGGGTGGTAGCCGGGGGCAAAACGCACCCTTGCCGCCATGGGCCCATTCTATGCTCAGGTCCCTGGGGAGAAGTCTCGGCCCTTTAATGGCCAGCGTGGCCGAGAGAAACCTGAAGGTGTTCTCGGGGAGGGTGGTGCCAGCCCCGGGGGAAGAAACCTTTGAAAACTGGCTGATCCAAGTCAATGGGGTCCTGCCCGATTGGAATATGCCAGAGGAGGAAAAGCTCAAGCGCTTGCTGAAAACGCTGCGAGGCCCCGCTAGGGAGGTCATGCTTTTGTTGCAGGCGGCCAACCCCAGACTGAGTGTGGCCGATTTCTTGCGCGCCATGAAATTGGTGTTTGGACAATCCGAAAGCAGCGTGTCCGCTCACAGTAAATTTTTTAACACCCTGCAGGCGCAAGGGGAGAAAGCCTCCCTTTATGTGATCCGTTTAGAGGTGCAGCTCCAGAACGCTATCCATGCAGGGATCATAGCGCAGAAGGATGCAAACCAGACCCGCCTGCACCAGCTCCTTTTAGGGGCCGAGCTGAACGCGGATCTGCGCTTTAGGCTGAAACAACTTCTCAGGATGTATGCAAATGAGCAGGAGCGCCTCCCCAATTTCCTAGAGTTAATCAAGATGGTCAGGGAGGAAGAGGATTGGGATGACACTTTTCTGAAACAGAAACGGCCCAAAACATCCGAGTCCAGGGTGGAGAGGGCCACCAGCCCGGTGGACTTTCAGGATTCCCCGATAGTGGTCGGCAGTCCCGACTGCAACGTGATAGAGATAGATGATGTCCTTGATGACTCAGATGAGGATGTGATCCTGGTGGAGTCTCATGACCCTCCACTGTCATTCATGGCCTCTCCTGTCCCCAGACGCAGGGCCAGACCTCGGGATCAAGTGCTGGTCATTGATCCCCCTACCAGTTCCCAGGCTCTGTCTCCTTCCACCAGTGGGGGTTCCGGTGGCCACCGTAAGAATGATGGTCCTGGGCACCTGCGTAGAACCCGGAAGCGAAAACACACAATCCGCTGCTCCTATTGCGGCGAGGAGGGCCACTCTAAGGAAACCTGTGATAATGAGAGTGATCGGGCCCAGGTGTTTGAGAATCTGATCATCACCCTGCAGGAGCTAACCCACACAGAGCAGGAGGGGCCACGAGAGGCCCCTGGGGACCAGGATGAGGACGACCCTTCTGAGCTGCAGTGATAGGGGTAGCCCCTGGCCTTAAGGGAATCCTGACCCGTATTCCATATTCCGTGTCCAGCAACGGGACAACTGGGGAGAGGCGCTTCTAATTGCATGAATCCACCAAGCAGCTTTCTTTTTGGAGTGGCGTAGAAAGAAAGGGTCTTGGATACCAGCACAGTGGAAGGAGACAGCCTGACCTCTGTCCTTGCTTCCCCCGCCCCCCGCCCCCTGCCTAAGGGTCTGTATTCTTTGTGTGCCCATTTCCTGGGGAGGGGCGCTTCTGATTGCATGAATCCACCAAGCAGCTTTCTTTTTGGAGTGACCTAGAAAGAAAGGATCTTGGATACCAGCACAGTGGAGGGAGACAGCCTGACCTCTGTCCTTGCTTCCCAGCCCCCGCCCCCTGCCTAATGGTCTGTATTCTTTGTGTGCCCATTTCCTTGATCGCTCCGCTCTCTTTGTGAAAGTGGCATAATTCATCATTAAATCTTCAAACAATAAAGAAACATACCAGAAAGTCAAGTACAAGTTACCCCCAACTTTCCACCCTGATCTAACCATTGTCAGCCCTTTGATGAATGTCCTTCTAGATACTTCCCTGTACCTGTGTACCCAGATAGATATATGTGTAGATCAAAGTGATCAAATATAAGTGCTGTTCTATAGTCGGTATTTTTTCACCAGACGATCTATGTTGTGGGCTTCTGTGTCAATAAATATATATCAGCATCGATTTTAATGTGTCTTATTATTTTGGGGAAAGGGAAAGGAAAAAGGAGTAAGAGCAATATAGTAGAAACCTGTAAAGGGCTGGGGTTGTACCCTGAGGTGGGATTTTTATCGACCTCAATTTGCAGATGGGGAAAAGGGAGGAAGAGATGGGCCGAAAGGAGATGGACAGAGCCCCTGATCACCACTGGCCTGTCCCTCGGGTCATACAGCCAGATGATGGGGCCCACCGGCTGACTGCCTCAGTGCTTTCTCCTGAATCCAAAGGAGTCTCGCCTAGGAGTCGTCTGGGGCTGAGATAATAGCCCCAAAAGAGGGATTTTCGGGAGCCCCATTCCTGGTCACTTTGAGGAGGAGCATTTCTTCCTCTGGGTGGATTCCTGGGATTGCTGTTGCCACTGCTACTAGCGGACATCCCCGTCACAAGCCGGGCTCTCTCCCCTCACTCCTCCGTGAAGGAAAGGAGAGATCAGAACCCAGCACCCACGGGCTCAGTTCCTGATAGCACCAGGCCACCCTCCATAAGCCCTGAAGTGATCTGCTGGAGACAAGGGCACCCTCCTCACCCCAAGAATTGAGACTAGCTGGGGAGGGATGAAAAGCCATCTAGGGGCCATGCACCTGAAGGAACCTGGCCATCAGAAAGCCAAGAGGCCCCCACACAGCATTTTAGTGAGTGGAGGGCACTCATGGGGGAGAGAAGGAAGAGGTGGACCCTTCTGGAAACTGCCCTGCCCCATCTCCTGATCTCATATTGGAGGGTGGTAAGAGAGGACGTGCGTGACCTCAGCCCCTGAGGGTCCCTGTGTTTTGCATAGGTGCCACGGGTCCCAATTTCCGGGAGCTGGACGAGGCTGGGAATGGGGCACGATCACATTTAGGGCCCTGTGTGAAGATCGGAGGACCTGAGGACCCTGGGGAGTTGGTCGTGCAGGAAATGGGGAGCGGAGAGGAGAGGGGAGTGTTTACCAGTGGGAGATGGTGCGGGGAGGAAGTGGGAGGCGGGAGAGAGAGGCACAGGGGAGAGCAAGCGAGGGCATGATGACCCGGAGACTCAAGGAGGTAGACAGCCACAGGAAGGCTGGCAGGAACTGCAGATTCCAGGGGACCCTACAGGACTCTGGGTTGTGCTGTCCTAGCAGTGGCAGGGGTTAGGGGCCCAGGAGAGGTACTGGGGTTTAAATTAGACTAGCAGTTGGTGACAGCTCAGTGGGGATGACCAGCTCCATAGGGATGCAGGGCTGTGGGCTGAGGCCCTGAGGGAGCAGGGGAAGCCAGGGCAGCCTTCTCTGGGCTCTCATACTCAGAGCCTGCCTTGAAGTGCTTCTCTTTCCGGAAACATCGGCTCAGCTCTTCCCAGGTCTCTCGCTCCTGCTCCATCAATGACCTCACCATCTGACCTGAAAACCCACCACTCCAACCACCCACACTCCCCTCTCAGTGGTAGTGGAGGTGGTGAGCATTGGAGGCTCAGCCTCTCGTGCTCTGCTATCACCCTTCCCCCACTCCACTCCTCACGCCCGAATTTGCTAGGAGCCTCAACTTTCTTAACTCTCGTAGCCAGGAGGAAGCTGGGAAAGCGTCTCTGCCTCCTGCCTCAGGATCCTTTAGCTGAGAACTGGCCAGGGGAGGGCCCCTCCTTACATCCCTCTGGGGCACGTCTGGGAAAGTCACCCCCATCTCTCCCAAGCCAAAGGGGACCCCTTCCCAGCCCCAGGCAATCGGCAGCTCCACTCAGGCCCCCCAGAACCACAGGGACCCCAACACTTTACAGCGTATGTAGATTTTAACCCTTAATTCCTTTCTCTGCCTCCCGAAATCTCCCCTTAGGCGGTGTCTGCCTCTGTCACCTGATCTAGATTAGAATATCAGTCCCCCTCCCCATCATTTTCCCCCCAACTTCACTCTATAAACATTTGTTGAATATTCGTCCAAAGACACAGTTGATGCTGTCATAATTTCTCTCTGGCACCAGGTAGAATAGAAAGATGGAAAGAAAAATCAATAAATTCTGCCCATTTTGCTACCCTACTTTTCACTGGAGCAGGTTTGGGGGTCTGGTATAGACCTGTGCTTGCCGACCCCTCCCCTCCCCTCAGCTGTGTAAAGTTGAGATTGTCTAAATTTTTATCTCACCAACCTGATGTAACCTGACATTTCGTTTTGTTTCTTTGTTTCATTTAAAGAAAAGCAAAGAAATACGTATCTTCCTAATTAGAAGACAAGGAAATGACACCTTGGTATTCTGAGCAGCTTAATGGAGTTGGTCTAAAAATGGCTTCACCGAAAGCTACAGGCTAATTTGCACTGATAGGGATGGAGCTAGAGAGTATAACACTAAGTGAAATAAGTCAAAGAAAGACAAATATAAGGGGCGCCTGCGTGGCTCAGTCAGTTAAGCATCCGACTTCGGCTCAGGTCATGATCTCATGGTTCTGGGTTCGAGCCCCACATCGGGCTCTGTGTTGACAGCTAGCTTAGAGCCAGAGCCTGTCTTCAGATTCTGTGTCTCCCCCTCTCTCTCTCTCTCTGATCCTTCCCTTCTCTCTCTCTCTCTCTTTCTCTCTCTCTCAAAAACAAATAAAAACATTAAAGAGAGAGAAAGACAAATATCATATGATTTCACTCCTATGTGAAATTTAAGAAAGAAAACAAAGGAGCAAGGGGTGGGGGGAAGAGAGGGAGAGGCAAACCAAGAAACAGACTCAACTATGGGTGGGGGGACCGATCATTACCAGAGGAGCTGGAAGTGGGGGAACAGGTGATGGGCATTAGCATCGGGTGAGGTAGGGAAGCACTGAATCACTCTATTGTAAACCTGAAACTCCTATTACACCGTATGTTAACTAACTGGAATTTAAAATACAAAACTTAAAAAACTCCCAAAGCTTTAGGCTAATTTTCTTCCTTTCTGCCTTTATTCTCAGTGGTCACCAAGAGATGAAAATTGCTCCTTTGTCTCCTCAGAAGAAATCGGCCTCTGAGTGCCCTTTTGCGTTCCATCTCCCTCCTTGCTGGCATTTTCTCCCCTTGGTTTCCATGACACCCTTCTCTCCCGGCTCCCCCCTCCCTAATCGTGTTGTTGCTGCCACTTCTCAGTCTCCTTGGCCGAATCTTCTTCCTCTCCTTGATTCCTTCCACTCTAGTAACAAAAATAAAAATCCTTACAACCGTAATTTATTAAGCGCTTTTTGTTTGCCAGGCACCCCGCACCGAAGTCCTTTACATGCATTAGATCTTTTAATCTTCTCACTGACCCCCTAAAGTAGGCATTACCATTAGCACGCATTTCAGATGAGAAACCAAGGGGCTAGTTAGTGGGGGAGCCAGAGGTCAGACTCCTGGGTGAGGGGCATATGCTTCTTAAAGGTCTCACAGGCGTGTGATTCTAACACCGTGTAGCCGTGATCGTCTGCCTATGGCCTATGAGTAAACGGAGGTTCGTATATTCAGGAGATGTGCCCTGCGCCACTAGCACAGGGCTGGGCCAGGGCAGGCCCTCAACATCCGCTAGCTGCTCTCCCTCTGCGAGAATGCATTCCTCTGCGACAGAAGGCAAAACGCAGACGGGGCTGATTTAGTGTTAATCGGGTGATGTGACAGTCTGGCCACAGCAGCCCACAGTCACAGAGTGGATTCAGAAATGCCTGAGACTTCAGTGCTGATGCTGATGATGTAGGGTGATAAGGGAACGAACACTTATCGAACGCTGAGATGGACTTCTAGTTTTACGCGTCTCCAGGGACTGTCTTCTTTCCCCACCTGTCAGAGGCATGCGATCCTTTGAGACGGTTTGGTTAAGTCTTCCCCTACCCAAGCCGCTCCCCTGAGAAACAGATGGGGGTGAGGGGAGCTCATCCCAGAGGGACACAGAGTCTCCCCCCAGAGGTGGGAAGGGGACATGACTGAGGGCTTAGGAGCCCTTTACAATCCGGGGGACCCCGAAATCCTTTCACTACTGGGGATCTCAGGAGCAGCATAAGAGGGAGCAGAAAGAGCAGGGCTGGGGTTCCGGCCTCACGCTGACTGGATGTATGGGTCTAGCTGCAGCTTCCCATCTCAGACTGCCTCTTACCACTTCTTTTTTTTTTTTTTAAAGACTTAAAAAAAATTTTTTTATGTCTTTATTTTGAGAGACAGACAGTGAGCAGGGAGGGGCAGAGAGAGGGAGACATAGAAGGAAGCAGGCTCCAGGCTCTGAGCTGTCAGCACAGAGCCCGACGTGGGACTCAAACCTATGGACTGTGAAGTCATGACCTGAGCCAAAGTCATAGACTTAACCGACTGAGCGACCCAGGCGCCCCAAGGAACTCACCACTTCTTATGTACTATCTCTTGCAACCACTCCTTCTAGTAGGTACTGTGTTCACTGCCCCTGCCTTACAGACCCGGACATCGAGGCACACCCGGTTATAGTCACGTGCCTGAGATCAGACAGCTAGTAAGGGTTGGAGCTGGAATGGAATGGATTTGCCCCTCCCCAGAGAAGGGTTTCCTAAGCTGGAGGAGTCATTCCTAAGGTAATGGGTACAAATGATCTGATCATTCTTTTGGCTGCATCCTGAGTGTGGATTTCTTTTCCATTTCTTTCTTTTCTTCCTTCCTTCCTTCCTTCCTTCCTTTCTTTCGAGAGGTAGAGCACGAGTGAAGGGGGAAGGGGGCAGAGGGAGAGAAAGAATCTTAAGCAGGCTCCATGGTCAACACAGGGCCCGATGTTGAGCTTGGTCCCACAACACTGGGATCACGACCTGAGTCAAAACCAAGAGTTGGATGCTTAACCGACTGAGCCACCCAGGCACACCAGTAGGTTTGGACTTCTGGACCATCATACTCATGATTGCGAGTCTGCAGAGTAGGACGGCCTCACTCTCGTTTCTTTTATTGAACAAGACAGAAACAATGGTCAGCTTAGGAAAAGGAAACTTCCTTCTAAGAGCCTGAAACCATCTTCTCCTCATATTTATTTTTATATCCAAGTTATGGGATAAGACACTACAAATAACAAACTGCTGGTAAGGATGTGGGCAAAGAGTCTCTCTCCTACACTGCCAGTGGGACTGAGAATTGACACATCCTTTCTGGAAGGCCGAGTGGGAAACGTATCAAACGTTGAAGTAGGGAAACCCTTGAATCAGGCAGTCTAACTTCCTGAAACTGGTGCTAAGAAAATAGCTGAACAAGTGCAAAAAATTTTATGAACAAAGATGTTCACCCTAGCTAGCCTTTTTTTGGGTAATAGTGGAAAGCTGCAAATAAGTTGAAAGACGAGGAGTAAGGTTTGGCTGAATAAATTAGGCTCCTCTCTTAGAATGGGATTCTGTGCATCTAAAAATCTGGATGTGGCTTCACATCATGGCGCCTAACTGGACAAAGGAAGTGCGGCCCCTTCTGGGGAAGTGCTT
The DNA here is from genome assembly GCA_004023845.1 of Helogale parvula. Lineage (NCBI taxonomy): Eukaryota > Metazoa > Chordata > Mammalia > Carnivora > Herpestidae > Helogale > Helogale parvula. The sequence continues at coordinate 26,274 of PJEM01014532.1, read as the reverse complement.
AGAAAGATCACCAGTCGGCTAGGTCATCTGTGTTATCTTTGACTCCCAAAGTGTTGTCCCATCTGCCTGGTGCACCTCTTCATCTGACAAAACCCTTGTCAAAGTTCTTAATTCTTTTTTTTTTAATGTTTTTTTTTTTATTTATTTGAGAGAGAGAGAGAGAGAGAGAGAGAGCAGGGGCAGGTCAGAGAGAGAGGGAGATGCAGAATCTCAAGATAGGGTCTCGGCTCTGAGCTGTCAGCACAGAGCCCGATGCGGGGCTTGAACCCACGAACCATGAGATCATGACCTGAGCCAAAGTCAAACGCTTAACCAGACTGAGCCACCCAGGCGCTCCATCCCTTGTCAAACTTCTAATACCATCTCCCCTGACACTCCCTTGGGCCAGCATTCCCTGACGCCACTCAAGGTCGTTCTTTAGATCTTAGGTAGTACTTAGCATTTTGGTGGAATTGCTTGTATAATTACCTGTCCTCCCCTCTTGGCTTATAATAAGCCTGGTATCTAGCAGTGTTGTTTGGATACTAGAATCCAGGCACACTCCCACGTCATGTGTTCACTCTGGTGGTTTGTACTGTCCCTTCAGATGTCCCTGGGCCTTGATCCCTCATCAACGTTGAAATGGCATGTTCTCAAGGAGGCTGACCCTGAGCAGCCCACACCTGGCCACTGGCACCCTCACGCCTCTTCCCTGCTCTATTTTCCCATCACATGCCTCTCTTTCATTACTGATGTATTTATTATACCAGTTATTCCTGTCTCTCCTCGCTAGAATGTCCACTCAAAAGGGTTTTAACCTGCTTAGTTCACTGGTGCATCTCCAGCTTCTAGAACACTGCCTGTAACATAAGCTGGCTCTCATTATATTTGTAGCTGCTGGGGAAGAGACGGTCCAGGAGAGAAGGGTGCATGTCACTGAACCATCTGCCTGACTGATGAGATAAGAAATCTGGGGGACGTTCTAGATCAATTGCTCCCTTCTCTCTTCCCCGGGCCTGGCTGTGGCTTATTAGCTGGACCATTCACTCCTAGCAGGGGCCGAAAGTAGGAGATGGGTTGATTTCTTTATGGCTTCACTTCTGTGATCTCATCAGACCTTAGGTTTGGTGTTTCCAATTCCCAGTCAGTCCATGTGCATCTGCAAATATCCAAAACAACTGCCCTGAGGCTCCTGGGCGGCTCAGGTGGTTGAGCGCCCAGCTCTTGATTTTGGCTCATGAACAGAGTGATCTTGAGTTCAAGCCCTGCATCGGGCTCTGCGCTGACAGTGCTCTCCCTCTTTCTGCTCCTTCCCTACTCTCTGTCTGTCTGTCTCTCTCTCAAAATAAATAAACTTCAAAAAACCCCAACTGCCCTGTAAAATATGGATGTTTTGGGTACTGTTTGCTATTTTCCTTATAAGAAAGAATAATCAAGAGTAGTAACAATAACCATGAATATATTTTCAATTGCTATGTGTTGAACATGTCGATAATATAGTAAGAATTATTAGCCTCATTTTAAAGGATATAAATGAGTCTCAATAAAAGATAAGAACAGGATAAGTTTATATAGCCATAAACAGATGGTAAGCCTGGCAGCAAGGCCTGTGAACTTCCCACCATATACTCAAGGAAAAGTAGTGATTTACTGAGAAAAACCATATGACCGTGGAAGACCGGTTATTGGGGCAGCAGTGATAGGCAGATACAAATATTTGACCAGTTTCCTGTCTGTTACACACAGCTTAAAGCTGTTTGAAAAGTTGTAAGTAAAAGAAACGTAAATTTTGGGGCTCCTGGGTGGCTCAGTTGGCTAAGCGTCTGACTCTTGATTTTGGCTCAGGTCATGATCTCACGGTTCATGAGCCTGCTTGGGATTCTCTCCATTTCTCTCTGCCCCTCCCTTGCTCATGCACCCTCTCTCTCTCTTTCAAAATAAATAAATCAACACTAAAAAAAAGAAATTTTACTAGAGGGAACGTTATGAGGGGTGATTAAGATTTTTTAAAAGTTTCTTTCTTTTTTTTTTTTTTAGGAATCTCTACACCTAACTTGGGGCTTAAACTCATGACCCCCAGATCAAGAGTCATATGCTCCCTCAACTGAGCCAGCCAGGTCCCCTGATGAAGGTTGATTTTAAATATCCTAGATAAATCAAGATCTAATTTAGCTCAGGAAAACATAATTTAAAATAGAATCTCTTTGGGGCACCTGGGTGGCTCAGTCGGTTGAGCATCCGATTTCAACTCAGGTCATGATCTCACCGTTCACGAGTTTGAGCCCTGTGTGGGTCTCTGTGCTGACAGCTCAGAGCCTGGAGCCTGCTTCAGATTTTGTGTCTCCCTCTCTCTGCCCATCCATCCCCCACTCGTTCTCTCTCTCTGTCTCAAAAAAAAAGTAAACATTGAAAAAAAAAGAAAATAGAATCTCTTTGGTATGTTGATACCTGATACTTGAGACGACATACAAACTTTTCCCCTCACTACCTGCCAGAATGTTTTGTAAAACTATTTTATTTATTAACCAATTTGAGTTGTTATAAAAGTAGGCTGTTCAGAATGACAGAAGACTATGTAAAAGATTTTGAAGGGTCAGTATTTAAATAGCTATTAAAGTACACACAAAGAGCAAATAAACCATAGGTAAGCACTGAATCTTTTGACATCTTTTTTAAAAAGTTTATTTATTTATTTTGAGAGAGAACATGGGAGGGGCAGAGCGAGAGAGAGGGAGGGAAAGAGAATCCCAAGCAGGCTCCACACCACCAGTACAGAGCCCAGTGCGGGGTTCAAACCCACGAACCCAGATTATGACCTGAGCCAAAACCAAGAGTCGACGCTTAATCGACTGAATCACCCAGGTGCCCCTGACATATTTCTTTTAAAATGTTTTTCTAGGCGCGCCTGGGAGGCTCAGTCAGTTAAGCATCTGACTTTGGCTCAGGTCATGATCTCAGGGTTCATGAGTTCAAGCCCCTCGTCGAGGTCTGTGTTAGCCTAGAGTCTGTGCAGCCTGGAGCCTGCTTCGGATTCTGTGTTTCCTTCTCTCTCTACTCCTCCCCCATTCTGTCATGCTTTCTCAAAAATAAGTAAACATTAAAAAAAATTCAAAATGTTTTTCTAACTCTGTGAGTATACATACATATATAATTTATTGAGGTTATGCTCTCTATAGTTTTCCATATACAGTTATAATATTTCTGTTCTATTTCTAATGATAAATGTGATAATTTCAAGAGCAGAAATTAAAGCTCGTTTGCAAAAAGAGGAGTGTGTGTGTGTGGGGGGGGTAAAGTCTAAGCAAGTATAAAACCATACCAAAAAAACCTACAAGAAATAAACACTGTTGATAACTGCCTGACAAATACTAAGTATTAGTTGTAGTAAGTTTGAATGTTGTCATAGGAAAAGCAAGAGAATTAATTGGTGGAAACTTCTGAAAGTAACAAGGGACATTAATATAAAATCTGAAAGTTTAACAAGAAAATGATAAAGCTCTTTTGGGCACTCTTTTAGAAGATTTGAATGAAAGGAGAGACTTCAAGCTTAGCTATAAGATGGTGGGCACAATGCCTGGGTGGCTCAGTTGGCTAAGCGTCCAACTTCAGCTCAGGTCAAGGTCTCACAGTCTGTGGGTTCAAGCCCTGTGTCGGGCTCTGTGCTGACAGCTCAGAGCCTGGAGCCTGCTTCGTTCGGATTCTGTGTCTCCCTCCTCTCTGCCCCTCCCCTACTCATGCTCTGTTTCTCTGTCTCTTAGAAATAAACACTTAAAAATGAAAAAAAGGGGCGCCTGGGTGGCTCAGTCAGTTAAGCGTCCGACTTCGGCTCAGGTCATGATCTCACAGTTTGTGGGTCCAAGCCCTGCGTCGGGCTCTGTGCTGACAGCTCAGAGCCTGGAGACTGCTTTGGATTCTGTGTCTCATTCTCTCTCTGCCCCTCACCCACTCATGCTCTGTTTCTATCTCAATAATAAATAAACATAAAAAAATAAATAAAAAGGAAGGTGGGCACGGTGCTCATGGAGAGAAAGAGACCACCAGCCGCATCACAGGCTGATCTCAGAATTACAATGTAGGGAACTTTTGCCCCACTGGACTGACCATTATGTGCAGTAGTAGCTCAATGGGCATAAAACCAGTAGAGTGAGAGCCATGGCAAGGGCAAGCCGGGGGTCAGTTGGAACACAGAAAGGGGGCCCTGTGGCCCAGGGGCTCAGGACTGGCTTCTCACTGGGGTGCTGCGTGGACCCCAGGGCTAGTATCCTTAGCAACTGGGGGCTCATGAAAGGGGTCAGAGCTTCAACGGTGTGAAACCTACCTACCTACCTACCCCACCTTTGTAGTCAGAGAGCCCCGAACAGGAAGTGTTAAGATGCCTCTGGGGAGCACACAGATTCCAAGTTGAAGGTCTTGAGCTCTAGTGATGAGGTTGCAGCCTCCCCCGGATCTCTGCGGTGATGGAGGTTGTCACATGCTGATTCCTGAAATATCACCAACACTACCTCTTGATTTGACAAGGCTGAACGCATTCCTTACCTCGGTAAGGGAGAACCCCGCTCCCCGAAGTTTTGGTAGCATTTCAGGGAGGAAAGGAGGGGTCAGAATTTATTGAGAAATGAAGGTTTGATTTAAGGCAGAGGGTCATTCAACACGGAGACTTGATTTTCAGGTACAAAGCGTTGATGCTTTTCCATTGAAGAGCTGATAGGACTTTGGGAAAGTTCCTGTGATGAAGACACTTTTGCCCGGACAGGACAGTCCTGGAAAAAAAATTCAAATGAAGACAGGGGACTAGCAGAGTCATGTTTATGTAGACAGGAAGGTGTGGTTTTCTTTCTCAGTGTCCAGGCAGAGTGTGGCAATAGACTGTTCTAATTCTCACATGTTTACCATTTTTATGAATAATTCACCTTAGGTATGCGTTTACCTTGTGGTGATGAAATTCTTTCGCTTCCCTAAATCTCGAGAAAAGATGACCTGAGCAACAATTTACATAACTGGCTTTAACCAGTCTGCCAAACCCATTAGGTATGTTAAAAACCAAAATTCAACTGAGTACATTTTAAAGATCTTATTGGCTATATTTAACGATTTGAGACTTGGGCACCTTTCCATCTAGCAGACGGAAAGAAGCTCACAGGAGCTGTACAAAATGAAAGACTTTTTTATACTGAAGGGAGCAGGAACAAGGAGGGAGATACTAGCAAAAGGTGGCCTGGTTGTGGGGTGACGGTCACTTTCCCTTAGGGGACGGCAGGTTGGCCGGTTACTTCACTAGTACTGACCAGGTGATTCTTGATGGCTTCAGTATTCCATTTCTGGGAGAGGCTGAAGCCCAAATTAAGTCGGTTTGGTGACCCCTCCTCCACCCCAGCCCCCTCCAGCTTAGCATAAGCGACTCAATTTGGGGATAGCCGTCTTATTTTTAACAGGTGGATTCTTTTATTTAGTCCTCGCAAACACCTCCTCAAGCTGTTATTATCCCTATTTTATAGAGGAGGAAACTGAGGCTCTGGGAGGTAATGAGCTTACATTCAAGCACCTGCAAATACATTTTACCCCCCAGGAGCATCAAGAAAAGCCCGCCTTCAACCAGCCTGCCTCATTCTGTTCCATTTTTGCAGAAGGGAGCTGAGATCCAGGTTCAAGACAATTATTGGGCCCCTCTGCCCTCTTTGGGGTCCCTGGGGAGAAAAAGGGCGGGGTGGAAGGCAAAGGCCTTCAGCGACGCCAGTCTGGGTCTGGGTGGGTTCCCCCCACCTCCCGGCGTCCTGCATCGCCGGGCCCCGCGGTGGCCAAAGCCACCCCCCTCCCCCGTCCTCCCGCTCCACCAGGGCTGCCCCGTGCACCGGAAGCCGGCCGGCACCGGTCCCCGCGGCCGTGCCCGCCGCTGGTCACCAGGGGGCGCTGTGCGACACAACCGCGGGCGCCGAGGGGACGGCGGCCACGTGACCGGGGAGCAGCGCGCCGGGTCCGGGGTCCGCCCCGTGGCCCCCGCCGGCTGCGGGCCGCTCGGCCTGCCGCCCCCCGCCCCCACCAGCGCCTTCTTTCGCTCTGCGCGGGCCACACGGGGGTGCTGCGGCGGCGACGGCGACTCCGGTCCGGGCTCCCTGACCTGTAACCTCCCTGCGACGCTGCCGAGCAGCCGCGTGAGTTTCCCGGGCACCAGGAGCCCAAGGGAGGAGACGCCTCGATCTGGCTTTGTGGCCGGGGTGGCGCTTCCCGCAAGGCAAAGGAGCGGGGGGGACTCGGTGTCAGGCTTTCCCCTAGCTCGGAGAGGTGCTGTCACAGCCCATCACACCTCCCTGCCGGCCTTGGGAGGGACGCGCTGTCCCCCTGGAGGATCCCCTGGAAGTGCGCCCAGCGGGGTGGGGGGGAGTTTGGATCTTTTGGCTGCTCTGGCGGGACCTCCTTGCCCCATAAACCCTGACCAAATCACCCCCGCCCCGCACCCCCAAATCGACATTTTCTTTTTCCTTTCTTCCTTCCTCCCTTCCCCCCTCCCTTCCTTCCTGAGTGTCCTAGCTGGGGAGGGTCAGAGAGAGGGGGAGACACAGAATCCGAAGCAGGCTCCAGGCTCTGAGCTGTCAGTACAGAGCCCGACGCGGGGCTCGAACTTACTAACGGTGAGATCATGACCAGAGCTGAAGTCGGACACTTAACCGACTGAGCCATCCAGGCGCCCCCCAAATTGACATTTTCGTGGCTATGCCCCGGTGGAACCTTCACTTGATGGCGAACAGGGCTTGTGAGTTGCTGAAAGTGAGTCTCTTGCCTGGCTGCGTCTCTCACTTGGAGTGGGGGCCATAGGCACGCTCTCGCTTAGGCTGGCAGGGGCCACAGATCGGCGCGTTACACACTTGCAACATCCAGCCAAACACCTCAAGGTGTCTTACAGTTTGACACACACACACACACACACACACACACACAGTTCCCGACTTTGATGTCTCTATGAGCACAACCCCCAGCCCCAAGCCACAAAAATGCCTGCGAAGCTGCATTCACCACCATTCTTAACAGGTCTTATAGTGGGGAGGGGGGAACTAATTTAGAGAGAGATGAAATAATGTGATAGTTCTAGGGGTTTTAAAAAGAGCCTTACGCTTGTTTTTTTAGTTTTTTTTTTTTTAACATTTATTTATTTTTGAGAGACAGAGAGAGACCGATCATGAGCAGGGCAGGGGCAGAGAGAGAGGGACACACAGAATCCGAAGCAGGCTCCAGGCTCTGAGCTGTCAGCACAGAGCCCGCCGAGGGGCTCGAACCCATGAACTGTGAGATCATGACCTGAGCCAAAGTCGGTCGCTCAACCGACTGAGCCCCCCAGGCGCCCCGAGCCTTATGCTTTTTGCACCCTAAGAAATTCACTCGTTTTAAGCATACAATTATTTTTAGTAAATTGGCAGAGTTGCAGGACCCATCACCACATTCTGATTTTAGAGTATTTTCATCCCCCTCCTGCACCCGTGGTGGAAATTCCCATAAAGCTTTTTGCAGTTAATCTCCCCTCCGACCTCTAGCCCTAAGCAACCATTTATCCCTCTTGCTGTTCTACGTAGTTGCTTTTTCTGGACAGTTCATATGAATGGAATCATACAATGTGTGGTCTTTGGGGACAGGCGTCTTTCATCTGGTGTGATGCTTCCCAGTTCCATCTGTGTTGTCGCACTTTACCATACTCGATGGTACGGATGTACCACACTCTGTCTCCATTTAACTGTCAGAGGACAATTGGGTTGCTTTCGTTTTTTGGTTATGAAGAGTAATCCAATAATTGGGAACATTTGTGTGGACATATGTTTTCGATTCTTGGGGTTTTACTGCCCTCTCTTGGCTGGTGTTCACTTAGCACCCCTTGCCGGCCTCTGTCGTGACACTGAGCGTGCTGCCCTGTGAACTTGAGTTCATTCTCGGACTGTCCAGTAGAGCAGGCAAGGACCGTGTGTGCTCGTTCCCTGGGATAGGAGTGGAATTTCTGGGCCCGGAGGCAACTGTAGGTTGAAACTGTTTTAGGAACTTCCAGACTCTTTTCCAAAACGTCTGCACTGTTTAGTGTTGCCGTTAGGAAGGTAAATTAGGTAAGGTAAATTAGGAAGGCTCCGGCTTCGCCATCTCCTGGCCAACACTTTATGTTTTTGGTCTTTCTTTTGGTATCGCATTGTGATGTTAATTTGTTGAGACCAGTGGGATTTGGGTAACTAGTTTCACATAGTCACTTTAGTGACTGGCTTTTCCGGTGTGATAAAATCAAGTCGCTGCAATGAAGACTACATAACTATCCATGCAAGGGGCTCCTGGCTCCAAGGGGGAGACAGAGGGACATACATGCTCTCATGGAATTTATTCAAAATAAATATATAAATATTTAAAAAATTAATTATGTAAACAAACATCTATTGAGCTACGACCACGTACCAAAAACTATTAAAGGCATTGGGGACACGGCAGGAAACAAAACCCCTGTCCTGAAAAGGGATGCTGTTCTAAATCAAAAGAGACTTAAGATGCAAAGTGTGGTCTGAGATTGGATCCCGATTTGAACAAGCAAGCTTTTATAGGACACTTGGGGAAAAGCAGGCAAAGTTGAACATGGATGAGTATTAGATGAGATGAAAATTTATTTACATGAAATGGGAGAGGCAATTAACTGAAAAAGCAGTTAGAAAGAATATGTACACATATTATCTCATTTTGGTAGAAAGTGCATATATGTATTATATAAACTTAGAAGAATTCTTGATCTGGAATGATAGAGAGTAAGCTCTTTATTTTTTATTTTTATGAAAAAAATTTTGGGGGGCACCTGGGTGGCTCAGTTGGTTAAACGTAGGACTTCAGCTCAGGTCATGATCTCATAGCTCGTGGGTTCGAGCCCCGCATCAGGTTCTGTGCTGACAGCTCAGAGCCTGGAGCCTGCTTCAGAGTCTGTGTCTCCCTCTCTCTCTTCCCTTCCTGTGCTCATGCTCTTTCTCTCTCTCAAAAGTAAATAAACATTAAAAACATTTTTTAAGGAAAAAAATTTAATCTTTATTTTTGTTTAATGTTTAATGTTTATTTTTGTGTAGTTTAAATGTTAAACTGTTTATTTTTAAATAACAATTTTTTAAAATGTTTATTTATTTTTGAGAGAAAGAGCATGAGCAGAGGGTGAGCAGAGAGAGAGGGAGACACAGAATCTGAAGCAGGCTCCAGGCTCTGAGCTGTCAGCAGAGAGCGCAACGCAGGGCTTGAACTCACAGACTGTGAGGTCATGACCTGAGCCGAACTCGATGCTCAACCAACTGAGCCAACCCAGCGCCCCTGTACTAAGCTCTTAGTAGTGGTCATTTCTGGGTGGTGGGAATATGATGTTTCTATTTTCATATCTTTTCTAATTTTCTACATTGAACATTTACCGCTTTTGTAAAAATACGAGATTCTGTCTACTTGAAAAAACATGCTCTCTCTCTCTCTCTCTCTCTCTTTTCATGGAATGTACATGCCAGTGCCTCTTGCAAGTGTGAATATTGCAAAGTCTGTCACTTTTTATGGGGGAAACATCTGTGAAAATGGAGACTGCCCTTTCCCCCTGCCGATGAGGGTCAAGGCTTCATCTGTGAAATAGCTGCAGGTGTAAACTGATGGCTGCTGGCATTTTCCTGGAACTTGTACAGGTAAGTAGAGCCTTCTTGTACCCAGTGCTTTAGAAAAGCGTGCGGTTTTGTAGGGCGGCTGGCATTGAAAAAGAACCAGCGAGGCAAATGTTGGCAGTGCCCGTTGCACCACTGGTTAAGAGAGGACGTGCCCAATCTGATACCAGAGGCAGGTTTATCTCTGTTGTATCAGTGGACACAGCAATGTGATTAAGTATTTCAATCTTGCAACTACTTCTCTTATTGGAGGCCGGGGGCCCATAATCCTGCCACCGAGTTTTGTAAATAGAGTCTCACGGGAACACAGGTGCACTGATTTGCTTATGCGTTATCTATCACTGCTTTTGCCCTGCAGCGGCAGGGCGGGGGTGGTGGTGCAGAGACCATATATGACCCAGCCAACTAAACATACTTACTGCCTGGCCCTTTAAGTTTTTTTTTTTTTAAATGTTTATTTTGAGCGTGAGCGCGGGAGGGGCAGAGAGAGCGGAAGACAGAATGTGAAGCAGACACCATGCTCTGAGCTAGCTGTCCGCACAGAGCCCGATGGGGGCTCGAACTCACAGACTGCGAGATCATGACCTGAAGCTGAAGTCGGACGCTTCACCGACTGAGCCACCAAGGCGCCCCTTTACTGCCTGGCCCTTTAAAGAACAAGTGTATGGAGTCCTGTTCTAGGAAGACGGCCTCAGTAGGCATGCCTGCCACGGAGGGAATGCCCACTTCTGCGTTCAGGTAACCCACGCATGCTCTGATTAATAAACCCCATTCTCTCCTGAGCTGTCCTAGCGCGTGCCAGCGTGCCCACTTTCGGAAAACTCTAGGTTCCTTGTCGTATTGGATTTCTTATCCTGCAAGGCTGAGGCGAAGGCCAGACCATAGGAAACCAGAAATTTCATCAAGGTAAACGAGAGCCTGCGGGCCTGAGCACAACATCTAGCTGAGATCTACTTAGGCTTCAAATCTAGTTCATGTGCCGCCTCCTCCCAGAAGCCCCCTCTTGCTCCTCACCCGATTTCCCCGTCCCACGCCAGTGCCCCCGCAGCGCCCTCACAGACCTCTTTCGTAACACTTAGCGCCCTACCCTGTAAGCTTGGACTCCTTCTCGGATTCTTCACCCAAGAACGCAAGGGCCGTGTGCGCTCATCCCCCGGTACAGCCCCCGAGCCCAACCTAAGCCTCGCATATAGTAGCTTACTAGCTGCGTGTCCTTGGCCACGCCACTGCTCTGAAGCTCAGTTTTCTTGTCGGTAAAATGGGGACAATAGTAATAGTAGGTCCCTCGTAGTGTTGTTGCGAGGACCGAATGCGTGTGTGTTAGCTATTCAGTGGCTACTTATGGAATGAATGACATGTAGGAAAGTGGACTGCACTGGGAGCTGTGGAATTGCGCACCAGCCTCCAGTTATGGAGACAGGCTGTTATCGATCTGGTGATCAGGGAGAAGTCCTTTAATGAGGTGACATTTGAGATGAGCCTGGAAGAAGGAGCTGGAGAAAGAATATCCTAGGCAGAGGAAGATAAGAGCAAAGGCTTGAAGCTATAAAGGATTGGGCGCCATCGAGAAGTTGGAAAGTGGAAATGAGACCAGAAGAGTGGGAGGTTGGGCTCATCCTAAGAAGAGGGGGCAGCTGATTAATGATTGTAAAGAGGAGAATTCCAAGAACTGTCACTCTGTGTTTTTATTTTATTTTATTATTATCTTTTTTAACGTTTATTTATTTTTGAGAGTGAGAGAGAGACAGAGTGTGAGTGGGGAGGGTCAGAGAGAGAGGGAGACACAGAATCGGAAGCAGGCTCCAGGCTCTGAGTTGTCAGCAGAGAGCCCAACACGGGGCTCGTACCCATAAACTGTGAGATCATGACTTGAGCTGCAGTTGGCCGCTCAACCAGCTGAGCCACCCAGGCGCCCCCTCTGTGTTTTTAAAAACTTAAAAAAATCTCTGTGTGGGAGAATGATGGCCTCCCCCATAGATGTTCACGTCCGAATCCCCAGAGCTGAACGCGCTGCTTTCCATGACAGAAGGGACTTCGTGACTGTGATTAAGTTCAGGATGGAGACCTGAGGACATTACTCTGGCAGGTCCAACAGGATGACAAGGGTCCTTATTAGAGGAAGACAGAAGGGGCCCAGAGGAGGGAGGCATGGGGATGGTAGCAGGGCTCATGTTCAGAGAGGTCCGAGGACGCCGCGCTGCTGGCCGGAGGGTGAGGAAGGGGCCGTAGCCGAGGAACGTAGGCGGTGCATAGAAACCCCCAGAAAGAACACAGTCCTGCCTGCACCTGTGGTTTTTGCCTCGCGAATCCTTGGACTTTGGACCTTCAAAGCCCATAAATTTATGGTAACTTGTTACAGGAGCTATAGAAAACCACTCCTCCTCGTGTGGAAAGATAGACCCAAAAGTATATGCGATTGGAAATTGGCAGGGGCGGGTGGGAAGAGGGTAGAAAGGGCTGGGAATGAGGTAGGAGGGATGGGAACTTTCCTTTGTAGTGAGTGCTGATTTCTAGAACTATGTTAATGTTTCACATACTAAAAAGGAAGGAAGGGAGGGAGGAAGGAAGGAAGGAAGGAGAGAGAGATACAAGGGAACCCGCAATGGAATATGGACAGAAACAGAGGAACTAACTCATCACAAATGAGTAACAAAGGAGTGGGAGAAAATAACTAACCTAAGTGTTATGGGCTGAACTGTGTCCCCTCAAAATTCATGTGTCGAAGCCCTAACCTCTGATGTGACTGTATTTGGCAGTAGGGCCTTTAAGGGTATAATTAACATTAGGGGGGGGGCTTGCGTGGCTCCACTGGTTGAGTGTTCGACTCTTGATTTTGTCTCAGGTCATGATCTCACAGTTCATGAGATTGAGCCCCGTGTTGGGCTTTGCGCTGACAGCTCAGAGCCTGCTTGTAATTTTTCCATAGAAAAATTCGTGTAAGGACCCAGTGCGACGGTGGCCATCTGCAAGCCAAGGAGGGAGTCTTCAGGAGAAACAAACCTTGCTGACCCCTTGATCTTGGAGTTCTAGCCTCAAGAACTGTGAGAGATAAATTTCTACTGTTTAAGTCACCCATCTGTGGTGTTTAGCTTTGTCAACCCGAGCAGACTCAGGCACTAAATAACTTTGGAAAAGAGTATTTTGACTATGTACTCTACAATAGTGATTCTCAAACTTTGGGGTGCATCAGAGTCACCTGGGGGGCTTGTGGAAGCCCCTGGGTCATGGTCTCCACCTCCAGCATTTCTAATTCGGTAATGCCAGGATGAAGCTCAAGAATTTACATTTCTTTTTTTTTTTTTTTAATTTTTCACATTTTATTTTATTTTTTGAGAGGCAGAGACAGAGCACAAGCAGTGGAGGGGCAGAGAAAGAGGGACACACAGAATCCGAAGCAGGCTCCAGGCTCTGAGCTGTCAGCACAGAGCCTGATGTGGGGCCCGAACTAACGAACCGTGAGATCATGACCCAAGCTGAAGCCAGACGCTTAACCGACCGAGCCACCCAGGCGCTCCAGCAATAAAATATTTTTTAAATTAAGGTATGTGCATTGTGTTTTATTAGACATCATGCTATTGCACCTTTAATAGACTACATTATCATGTAAACATAACTGTTATATGCCCTAGGAAACTACCAATTTATTTGACTCACTTCATTGCAATATTCACTTTATTTTATTTTATTTAAAATTTTTTTAATGTTTTTTAAAATTTATTCTTGAGAGACAGAGACAGCACGAGCAAGGGACGGTCAGACAGAGAGGGAGACATAGAATCTGAAGCAGGCTTCAGGCTCTGAGCTAGCTGTCAGCGCAGAGCCCGACGCGGGGCTCGAGCCCACGAACCGTGAGATCATGACCTGAGCTGAAGCTGGACACTTAACCGACTGAGCCACCCAGGCGCCCCGCAATATTCACTTTATTGTGCTGGTCTGGAAGTGTACCCACAGTATCCCCAAGGTATGCCTGTATTTCTTTTCACCTCCATTCGCCTGGATTTGAGCTGAAGTGAAAGCCAGGTCCTTTCATGTTATTTATATAGGGACTGAACCAGGTGGTGAATCTTTTCTATCCAATAAATATACTATTTGTTCCGGATGCTACGCTACCCTGCCAAATCCCACCTTTGGGGCTGAAGGGTTCACTTCCCCAGTGTTACGATGATTGTGGACTAACAGATCCCTGCCTGTTGAAAGGGGTGGCCTGGCATAAGGTCGTACATCTCTTTGGGAATGCGTTGGAGGTATAGATGTCTGGCTCGAACCCACAAACGCGAGATCATGAGCTGAGCCAAAGTTGGACGATCGACCAAATGAGCCACCCAGGTACCCCAAGAATTTACATTTCTAACAAGTCCCCAGATGAAGCTGATGCTGTCGGTTCAGGAACTTCACTTCGAGAGCCGCTGTTCTAAGGCTCAAGACAAAAATAAATCACCCCAAAACTATACATAAATACTGTACTCTAGATAGTAGGTTTGTTTTCCACAAGGGTACGAGTTCACAATTCAGACATTAAGCAAATAATACATTGTGAATAATGAGAGGCAGAGTTTACTCTGTTAGAGGAAGGAGTCACACATAAGAAAAGACAGAAGACTAGCGGCGACCAGGGGAATCAGTATGAATGCAGTGTTTTATATGCGCACACCCACGCTACACACTCACACAGAGATAGATACGGAAATGGATAGAGTTGTTTGTATATATACATATATTTCCTAGCTCTGTTGGCTGAGAAGGCCTAGAAGCAATGATACTGCAATACCAATGAGCACACTTAACACTCAGATCTTGGTTTTAACATAGCATTCTTGGGTGGCTAAGTCAGTTAGACGTCTGACTCGTGATTTCAGCTCAGATCATGATCTCAGGGTTTGTGAGTTCGAGCCCCATGTTGGGCTCTGTGCTCCCAGCAAAGGGCCTGCTTGGAGTTCTTTGTCTCACTCTCTCTCTGCCCCCCCTTTCTCTCTCTCTCTCAAAAATAAATAAATAAACTTAAAAAACCAAGCATTCTATGGGGCACCTGGGTGGTTCGGTCAGTTAAGTCTCTGACTTCAGCTCAGGTCAGATCTCCCGTTCGTGGGTTCGAGCCCCGCGTCGGGCTCTGTGCTCACAGCTAGCTCAGAGCCTGGAGCCTGCTTCCGGTTCTGTGTCTCCTTCTCTCTCTGCCCCTCCCCCTCTCATGCTCTGTCTGTATCAAAAATAAATAAAACATTAAAAAAAACCAAGCATTCTCTAGGAGTGCCTGGGTGGCTCAGTTGGTTGATCGTCCAACTCTTGATTTTGGCTCAGGTCTGGATCCCAGATCATGGGATCGAGCCCCCCATTTGGCTCCATACTCAAGATTCTTGATTCTCCATGCTTAAGATTCTCTCTGTGTCTGTTCATCTCCCCAACTTGCATGAGCTCTCTCTGTAAGATACATATAAAAATAGTAATCTCCAAATAAAAGGAACCAGAACTCTTGGAGAAATGGCTGATTCCTGGGCTGGGGCAGAGAGACTATAAGATGAGCTTGGAATGTCTTCCATTGCTAGAAAGTACAAAGGGCCATGGACTGATGGGGGTGTGTTAAAAGGATTCAGGAGTCCATTTGAAGGAGTTTACACTGGTGAAATCTGTGACAATTTAAGCAACACGGTAATTAATGATATTAATGGATCATAAACCATAGAGTAAAATAAGAATCCATGAGCCCAAATGAATATGAAGAAATAGCTGAATAAATAAATGAGAGAGAAGGAAAAGCACTTGTTTACAATAGCATTCCAGTTCATAAAATGTAACAAGAATAGCAGAAATAGAAACTTAGTTGGCAGGCACCACAGTAAGAACTCTTTCAGGCAGGAATCATCAAAGAATATTAAAATTAAGGGACAAAAGTGTGATGAGAAACAGCATATTTATATAGTCTTTAAGTGTCTCTTCACAAAATGCTTATTTATTACAAAGGACAAAATAGTAACACGACTGGGAAGAAACCAGACAGGCTCCCCTGACCAAGTGATCAGAGTTAACGTCACCCATAATGGAACAAACTGATACTACGTGCCTCTCAATAGGATGCACCGAGAAGGACACAACGTATGTGTAGTGTTCTCGGCAAAGCACGTAACCGAAACTGAGACACGATGAACCATCAGATAAACCCCAAACTGAAACCAGTTTGTGTTTTTCAAAAATATCATGGTAATGAGAAACAAATGAACAAATAAAAGTCCAAACAAAACAAAAGACCGAGGAACTCTTCCAGATTAAAGGAGTCAAAGGAAACATATGTGATCCCTGACCAGTATTGCACGAACATTAATTTCTTGATTTATAATAGTGTACTGTGGTTATATAAGATGCTAATATTTGGGGAATCTGGGTGAATGGTGTATGAGGACTCTTCGTACTATTTTTGCTACTTTTTGGGGGATTGGTAGATCTATACCATTTCAAAAGGAGAAGTTGAAAATGAAATGTGAGTTGTTTATCTCATCCCCAAATATCCCCGGGTGATCTGACTGCTGTGAGCTGTGCAGCTGATAGAAGGGCCAGCGACTAAGTGGGGCGACCAGTCGGGAGGCTGTTGCCCTCTACTGGGGGAGAGAGGAGCGTGGCTCAGACTGGGAGTGGGGGGTGACAATTGAGATGGAGAAGGGTGGATGGATTCAGGATGCATTTTGACAACTCCATGGGAAAGTCATTGCAAAGGAGGGAATGGAGAGAGAACCATTTCATTTTATTGTCAGATAAAACATAGGTCAGAATAGACCCTGCAATGTCTGTAAGGATCTTTATTCGATATTGTGGACTCAGAATCCTCTGGTATGTAAGCTGGAGAATTTATCATGGAGTTTGCATTTTATCTTCTTCTTCTTCCCCATAGTTTTTAGTAGTGTTCCTCTCATCCGAGGGAAAGCAAGGAAAGTGACGGGCGGCGGATTTCTTCGGTTCCCGTGTTTACCGCTGCTGAGGACTTTTCTCTTGAGACTCTCTCTGCTCTTTTCAAGGAGGGGTTCCAGTTGTGCTGTCACCCAAATTGTGACATGTGCGGAGCCCTGTTGGCCTGCTTGGGTTTCCACGTGATGTACCCTTCCCCACATTCAGTTCTTTACCTGGAATATGATCTTATTAAAATTTTGTCAGTGTGCCTCGGTGGCTCAGTCGGTTAAGCATCCGCTCTTGATTTTGGCTCAGGTCATGATCTCGCAGTACATGGGATCAAACCTTGCATCGGGCTCTGTGCTGTGAGTGCAGACTCTGCTTGGCATTCTCTCTCTTGCTGTCTCTCTGCCCCTCCCCTATTCACATTCTCTCTCTGTGCCTCAGAATAAATAAATAAACTTAAAAAATAAAAATAAAATGTCTTTTAAAAATATATAAAAATAAAATTTTGTCTGTCTTTCAAGGCTCAGCTCAAGAACCACCCCCTCCAAGTTGTCTTCCTGGATTTACTCGGCACCAAAGTTCCCCTTCTCTTTCCTGGGTAAGTCATGGCTCTTAATTCATTCCTCTTATTTGGCCCCATTCACTCATTCACAGTCATGCCCTTGGCTTTGTACTTGTTCGTATTCATGATTTACATCCTCCACCAGATTAAAAATTCCTTGGCTGTCGATACTTAATGTTGTTCAACTTTCAGTGGATCAGTGGATTTTTTTTTCTCATTTTCAGATTGCGGAAGAGTTTCAACAATCAAATAAGTCGGTAAGTTCCGCCGTGTACTTTGAATCTAATCTTTAGTTTCCCTTGTCTCTCCGGAGGACTTTTTCTGTGAAATGCTGGAGTCCCTTCCTTTATCCCCAGTGATCTCCTTGATAACTTAGAACCTGTTGGTCTAGGATTTTCTTTTCCATTGCTTTGTAGACCTGCTTCCACCAGGGGGAGCTCCTTCCTATCTGTAGGCGAACTTTTTCTTGAGGAAGCAAAAGAAAGGAGACTGCACCATAGCAAAACAATGGAAAAAGCAGCCGTAGGAAATAGAAACTGAGCATGTCTTGGGGTCTGGCTTGGTCCCAGCACTAGCTGGCCACTCAAATAGCATTTCACTTGTTATACTGTGTTTTGGTATGATGCCGGCCCGCACGTGGAGATTTCCCCCTTCCTTACCCACTTGGTTTATTTCATCTACAGACGTGTCCTGAGTGTGCACTTTGTGGCAGGTGTTATTGTAGATACGGAGGCTTCCTCAGTGAATGAAACAGACCGAGTTCCCGACCCATGAGGCTTATGTTCACATACGGGCAACAGGCAATAAATGAGATGAATACTTAAAATACACAGGATAAATAGGGATGAATGCCAAAGAAGAAAAAAACAAAAACGAACAATTCAAGGTCTTATAGGCCATTGTAAGGATTTTGACCTTTTCTTTGAGCGAGATGGGAAGCATTGGGGAATTCTGAGGAGAGGACTGATGTGACTTGAGACATTTAAAAAGGATGGCTCTTGTGGCTTTTTGGCTAAGAGGTTATAAAGGGACAAGCTTGGGCCAGGCTGTTGGCAGTGGCCCTGGAGAAAAGCTGTTGGATTTTTGGATATATTTTGACGGTAGAGCCAACTGAACCTGCTAACAGATTAGATGTAGGATGCTGGAGAAAGAGGATGCAAGGGAAACAGGGTCAGCACGTTGCATAACACCAGGAGCACTGAGTGACATGTGGCTGGCGCCCTCTGGAGTTGTGTAACCCAGCATTGCTGTTCACGGTGTTGCCAAGTTTTTGTTCTGAGCAGCTGGAAGGAACGGAGTCGCATTGGTAAAGGCTGTGGGAAGAACAAGGTTGGAAGGATATCAGAAGTTAGATTTTGAGGGGCACCTGGGTGGCTCCGTCAGTTAAGCATCTGCCTTCGGCTCGGGTCATGGTCTCACAGCTTGTGAGTTCGAGCCTGCTTCGGATTCTGTGTCTCCCTCTCACTCTGTACCTCCCCTGCTCGAGTTCTCTCTCTCCCTCTCCCCCTCTCCCCCTCTCCCCCTCTCTCCCTCTCCCCCTCTCTCCCTGTCCCCCTCTCTCCCTCTCAAAAAGAAATAAACATTGAAAGGATTTTAAACCCACACATATATGTTCAATTAATATATGACAAAGGAGGCAAGGATATACAACGGGAAAAGCGTATCTCTTCAATAAATGGTGTTGGGAAAACTGGACAGCCACATGGAAAAGAATGAAATTTGACCATTCTCTTACATTAGACACAAAAATTAATTCAAAATGGATTAAAGATGAATGTGAGACCTGAACCCTAAAACTCCTAGAAGAAAGCAAGGCAATAGCTCCTTGTCGTAGGTGTTGGTGATGATTTTTTTGATCTGGCACCAAAACCAAGGGCAATGAAAGCAAAACCAAACAAGGAGGACTGCAATAAACTGAAAAGCTTCTGCACAGCAAAGGAGACCATTAACAAAATGAAAAGGCAATCTACTGAATAGGAGAACATATTTATAAATCACATATCTGATAAGGAACTAATCTCTAAAATATATAAAAAGAATTTGTACAACTCAATAGCAAAAACCAAACAATCTAATTAAAAATTGCCATTATGGGGGCCCAGTGGCTCAGTCGGTTGAACGTCCGATTCTTGATTTCGGCTCAGGTCATGATCTCACGGTTTGTGAGATTGAGCCCTGTGTCAACATGGAGGGTGCTTGGGGGTCTCTCTCTCTCTATCTCTCCCTCCTCTCTCTCCGCTCCTCCCTTCACTTGTGTGCTCGCTCTCTCAACAAAATATTTTTAAAAAATTAAAAAAAGGAAAATCGTTGTTAGATCTGAATAGACATTCAGATTCATGCATTCATCCATTCATCATGGATATTCATTCATCCTCCAAAGAGGACATACAGATGACCCACAGGTGTATGAAAAGATGCTCAACATCAGCCATCATCAGGGAAATGCAAATGAAAATTACAATGAGATGTCACCTCGCACTTGTCAGAAGGGCTAGTATTAAAAAGACAAGAAATAACAAGTATGGGTGAGGATGTGGAGAGAAGGGAACCCTTGTCCATGGGTGGCGGGAATGCAAATGGGTGCAGCCCTTAGGAAAAACAGTATGAAGATTCCTCAAAACATTAAACAGCGCTACCATATGATCCAGCAAGTCCGCTTTTGGGTATTTATCCAAAGAAAATGAAAACAGGAACTTGAAAAGATAAATGCACCCCATGCCATTTCAGCATTATTTAGAATAGCCAAGATACGGAAACAACCTGAGTGTCCTTCGATGGATGGATGAATGGATAAAGAAATTTGTGTGTATATGTAGAAAAGAAAAAAATCTTGCCATTTGCAACAACATTGATGGACCTTGAGGGCATTATGCTAAGTGAAATAAGACAGACAGAGAAAGACAAATACCAGATGATATCACTTATATGTGGAATCTAAAAAAAGAAAAACCCAAAAAACAAAAACCAAGTTCACAGATACAGAAAACAGTGGTGGTTGCCAGAGGCATGGAGTCAGGGTGGGAGAAATGGATGAACTGGGTTTTTTGTGTTTTTTTTTTTTCAGTTTAAATAAACTAAAAAACCAACACTGTGGGAAGAACAGGCTTGGGGGTATGTCAGAAGTTACATTTGGAATGTGTTGAATTTGAGATGCCAGTTAGACATTTAAGTGGAGATACCAAGTAAGCTGTGCGACATATGGGCCTGGCACTCACACAGGTGGTCAGGGCCAGAGATGAGCGTTTTTTAATCCTAGGCATCTAGTGTTTGTTTTATTTTGAGAGAGAGAGAGAGAGAGAGAGAGAGAGAGCACGCCAATGGGGAAAGGGGCAGAGGGAAGGAGACAGAGAATCCCAAGCAGGGGCTCCATCCCATGACCGTGAGATCATGACCCGAGCCAAAATCAAGAGTTGGACATTCAACCGCATGAGCCACCCAGAAGCCCCTGAATAGTATTTAGAGCCCTGAGATGGATGATGAGGAGACATGAGAAGACAAATGAGTGCGGTTAAGAGAAGGGGACCAAGAACCCAGCCCGATGAGGAACAAACAGAGACGAGTGACAAGATGTGGCCAGTAAGGTAGAAGGAAACCCGGAAGAGAATGGTGTCATGGAAGCCAAGTGCAGAAGGTGCTTCAGGGACGAGGGAACGATCCACTGTGAAAAGCATTTCTGGTTGGCCAAGCAAGAGGAGGGCTGAGAATTCTCGACCGGCTTTGGCAACATAGAGATCACTCGGGGCCTTGACAAAAGCCATCTCAGTGGACAGAAGCCTGACTGGAGTGAGTTCAAGAGAGAAGGGGAGGAGAAAAATTATACACAGAGTTTTGCTGTCAAGGAGAGTGGAGCAAGGGAGCAGTGAGTGGTGCGGAGTGTGGGATATTTATCGGACGTATTCGGAACGGGGAGGATAGTTGGAAGTTTGCCCCAGACCGCTCCCTGGTTGTGGGAGTTTCCTAGTTCTTACTCACCTGCGCTTCTTGGCATAGTAGCCAGTCATGCTCAGAGCAGCTAGAGGCTGAAGGAAGGGAAGTTGCCAGTAGGTTTGAGTAGAACTCCCGTGGTTAACAAAGGAGAGAGTATCTCCACGTGTGGGGCCAAACAATCGGAGCCGTGAGATATAGCTGTTCTAAGTTGCCCATGTGGCGATTCCAGCCTCCTTTGCCAACCTCAGAGGGTCTGGCTTCAGTTCCACTGAAGCGGGCCTGTGGGTCCCCTTCCAGAAACATTATCTATTGTACAGAAGGAAGAGGAAAAGAGATTCCTACAGCTACTTTGAGGACGACTAAACCGCAGGATAGGGTTCGAACCACGTGGGAGAACGGACTTAAGCATCCAGGCCGCGGTTCCACAAATTATTCCCGTGGTCCCCACTGCGAAGTCGCCTTGGCACTGGAAGATGGTGTAAAGCCGGGCTCGCTGCTTAGCTTTGTGTTTTAGTTGCGATGGTTGGGAAAACAGAGAGGTTTTACTGGTCTCCATGTGCCGTCCATATTTGCGTTTCTTTCCTCTTCTCATGTCTTCAAGGCCCAGCCCGCCCGTCTCCCGTTCTGCAGAGCCTTCTTTGGGCCCCTTCGTCAGGCAAAATGAATCGTTTCCTTCTCAGAGTTTCCAGAGAACTTTTCCTTCTTCTGTCTTGGAGCCCATGTTGCATTGAACGGGAGCTGTGTGTGGTTGCAATCGGACTTTAGCTCTGGTCATGATCTCAAAGCTCGTGGGTTCGAGCCCCGCGCCGGGCTCTGTGCGGACAGCTAGCTCAGAGCCTGGAGCCTGCTTTGGATTCTGTGTCTCCCTCTCTCTCTGACCCTCCCCTGCTCATGCTGTCTCTCTCTCTCTCAAAAATAAAAGAAGCTAATACATGTGAAGTACCTAGAACAGTGCACGTAGTGAATGCTCGGCAAGCTTTTGTGATCTGTCTCTCTCCTTGAGGAACACGACCATGCGTTTATCTTTGTACCACGAATTCTTCGCAGTGGGCTTAGCACAAAATACTGGGTGCTTAGTAAGTTTTTGTGTGACTAAATCAGGCTTCAAAACCAGATTAAGTTCATGTTCAATGGTTTTATATGTGTATAGCCTTTTTATCACCTCACTTACTTATTCCTGTGGACTAGTCCATGTAGTGGCTAAGAAGGAAGGTTCTAGAGCCGAGATCACCTGGTTCATATGGTTGCCTGGCCACTTATTAGCTTATTAACATATTAGTGCCTCAGCTTCCTCGGCTGGAAAATGAAAAAAAAAAAAATAAAGGCAATTAAACAGAGTTACTGAATGCTCAAGTGTTCACTGTATTTACTACTCATCTTTTTGTTAACTCAGTGGTTTCATGAACACCTATGGTTTTCAGGGACTGCGTTAGACAGTAGAGATGCAGAGATCAATAAAGCTTGGTCCCGGCCCTCGGAAAACCTGTAAGCTAGTGAAGTAGACAAGTGTGAGCAGCGTGGTGCGTATACAGACACACCGATTTTGTAAGAGGGATGTGAGGGCTGGGAGGGTAGGAAGGGTTATATAGAAGATCCATCCTGAGCTTTGCATGTGTGGGCTGACAGTCCTGGCATATTAATGTCTTAATAGATACGAAAATCCCTTTTGTGGCCCATAAGAAATGAGTTCTATTACAGATCTCTCTTATCCAATTTCCTAACAAGACCCCTTCACAAGAGATCCCATCCTGGAGGCGCCTGGGTGGCCAGTCAGTTGAGCATCTGGTTCCGGGTTTCGGCTCAGGTTGCAATATCAGGGTTTGTGAGTTCGAGCCCCACGTCTGGCTTGGAATTCTCTCTCTCTCTCCGTCTCTCTGCCCAGGCCCCCTCTCAAAATGAATACGTAAACAAACTTAAAAAAAAGAGAGAGAGAGAGAGACAGAGAGATCCCATCCAGTGTTTTCCAACCTGGAGAAGACGTTCTGTGTTGACAACAGTGTATCATCATTGTTTTTTCCTGCTCCTGCACCAAACGCGATTTTGGAGTTTTCCTTGAGCAGAGCTCAGCCTGTGGTTTTGTAGTTCAGCCAGAAAGCTTTCATGGGAAGAAGAGGGCTTCTGAGACGGGAGCCAAATTTAAATTACTGAGCTCGAGGACAGGATGCTGATGGATGAAAACCTCTATGACTCTGTTTTGTAGAAAACTACCAAGGCCGTTTCCCCGGAGGAGTTAAGGAGGAGAACAATAGAATTGAGAGTTCCTGGTGTTTGGAGTTGATTTCTGGCAGGTGATAAACAGTTTGTAAAAGGGCTTATTATTTGAGCAGGGCTTTGGCTGCCTGACTTTTGAAGTTGATGATTTATTTTGCATGTTGTATAACAGAGCATTGGGCAATGCCCACAAGAGGCCCTCTGGGTCAGAGAGTAGGGACTTTTCCTGGCCATCTCCTCCCAACAGAACCCGATTCTAGCTGCGGAGTGAGGGGCGGGCTTATAGACGAGGCCCAGGCCATTTCTTTTTTGTGCTCCCAACTCCCGGGAACAGGCCTTTCCGTTCAACAGGAGTTGGATACATCACATTTCCATTAAGCTCTAGTTCAAGGAAGTAAAACGCATCGCATAGGTGTAGCTTCACAAATTTGCACTGGTCATGTGACCTGTCTCGGAAAGAAATGCTCTTTAAGACCGTGTTTTGGTCATCTGCAATAAGCAGTCACATATGGGGTCCCTGTCATCTCAGGGAGCCGATGTTGTGAAAGGGAGGGCTTTCTGCCGGTTAGAGCGAAAGATCGTCAGGAGGTCTTACCTCCTTTGTGAAGAGGACCAAGCCAAAACTGTCCCTGGCTCTCTTGGTTCCCTCTTTAAAGCATTGTGCCTCCTGTCCTATGCTGCTCGTGCTGGCTCGTGGAGATCTAGATGTTTTAGAACCAGTGAATGAGGGAAGTTTCTAAACTTTATAAGTGGACGGAGGCAGGGCCCTCAAGGAATCGAGGCGATCTTGACAGAGAGAAAGTTGATTGTGTCTCTTTTTTTATGTTTGGTTTTATGGGAGCCTGAATTGGGGAAGCTTTGATACAGAGGTTCTGAGCCAGCTCCGTGCCCAGGGATGGTACCAAAATGGGAAGTAGCAGGAGGTGATGGGCACCTAGGAAGAGATTTCACGAGCTAGTGAATGAAATTTGGATGGTTTGTGATATGTTGGGGACATGTGTCTTGGGAGAGGAGGCCTTTTAAGCTTGAAATTACCCTTTGGGGATGAATCAGGCTCTCTCAGAGACAACACGCTGTTGACAAACGTCTTGGGAAATGTGAGCTCCAGGCATCCTCACAGGGTTTGTGAGTGGGGCCAGGTTAGTTTCTTGCACGAAAGTCTCTGGTGTTCTGGATGGCCCGCCGCCTTGGCTCCTGTACTAGTCAGGATGGGCAATGCCATCGGGAGCACGTGAACTTCAAGGCCGCCAAGGCAGAGGAAACAAACAGCCAGCAGCCCACATGCCTTTCCTGCCTCATCCTGGAAGTGACACACATCACTTCCGCAACATTTCAGTGGCAGGAACGAATCCCTTTGCCCCAGGCTACCCTCAAGGGAGATTGGGGCATGGAGGGCCATGCCTGGTGTGTTTGGTGGCTACCAACAGTGTTCGCTACATTCCCTGGGTACCAGCTGACCCTCAACTCCCCATCCCACTCTCAGGGAATGTGTGAGCAAGAACTGCTTTTCTAAATCTGTAACAGACCGTACTGGGAGCACCAAACCCTCTCTTCCGTGAGATAGAGAGTGCTTATTTTATCTACGAGAGGGGAGAGGGGACGGGACAGGCCGTACTCACCCATTTGTCAGTTACAGTCCATGCCCCATCTCCCTTCTGCTCTTGTCCCCAGGAGTCACAATGTATGCAAACTGAAGAATTTTCTCCAGGCGGAATTCCTTTATCAGGAGTCCCATGTTCTGGTTCTGACCGGAGCTGCCCTTCCCTGGGGCTGTGGGCATAAGAAAGCCTGAGAATTGTGCTTTGTCAAATTGTTCTCACGGGAGGGGGGGAGGGCAGCTGTCAGTGTCTGCGATGGGCCCTAAACCTAAACCGGGTAGAAAGCTGGTCACATGGTGGCTGGCTGGCCGATTAGCTGGTTGGTTAAGAAGTAGGGGTAGGGACGGGGGACAGAAATGTAAGGCATCCGGGTCAGGAAGGGCTGTATCTGAGAGACAGAGAGTATGATGATTCGTTTTCGCTGTGCTTCTTTGGGTCTTGTTTTCTTGAATGTGGTTGGGACTCACCCAAAGAGTCTGTTCTTCAGTATAAATCGCATCCCCTTCTAGAGTCGCTGCCTAAAAGGTTTCTAAGGTCCACGTGCAATAGTCACTTGGGCTGGAGTTTCCCATTTAAGTTTATTTCACACAATTAAATGGCACGTCCTTTATAATGGGCTCCGAATGGTTCCTCTGTCGTTCCAGGCTGCACTGCTTGAAGATTTCCTTACGTAATCTTTCGTTCTAGTGGTTTCTCCCTACGTTTCCTCCTCTTCCCCAACATCAAATCCTGACCTTTCCCCCCTTTTCCATATCTTTGGTTTGAGGTGTTATGTATGATTTCTAGTGAAACCTTGAAGTGATGGGAGGTATTTAACTCTTTATAAAAAATTTTTAAGTTCGTTTATTTATTTTGAGAGAGGGAGAGTGGACACGTGAGCAAGGGAGGAGCACAGAGAGAGGGAGGGAGAATCCCAAGCAGGATCCATGAACTGTGAGATGATCATGACCTGAGCCGAAATCAAGAGTCAGATGCTTAACCCACTGAGCCACCTAGGCGCCCCAATGTTACAAGCTCTCCGACTTAAAAAAAAAAAAAAACAACAGAAATCTCCCAGACTTATGTGATCCTTCCAAGGACTTCAAAGGAATTCACCTTGAAAACGAAAATATTTCATTGTAATACTTCATTTCTTTGTCTGCTTAACTCTCCAAATATCTGGAAACTAGGTACAGGTGAGTTTTACCTCTCCTGATTTACAAATGTCAAATCAAGGTTCAGAGATGATAGATAACTTTTCCATTATCACTGTCCTGCTGATTGGTTGACATCCAAACCAAAATAATGAAAATGACGGCCTGTGGACTCTGCATTTTTACTTCCATCCAGGGCTGGCAATGATACTGGATGAGTTACAGGAGACTTCTCTGCGTCACGTGGGGGTTAATGGTCTGGCAGAGGCAGAGCTCTAGGGTTAAAGGTCCCCAGAAGGCAGGAACCCCACCATGTAGGCAATCCCTCCCTTTTTTTTATCCTGCACCCCCCC
>PJEM01014531.1:0-34582 GCA_004023845.1 Helogale parvula | reverse complement strand
TCAAGATCCCAGAGAAGAATGACAAGTTGGTGAGCCAAAAGTCCATAGCCTCTTCTATCCTTAGATGATGTTCTGACTATAGGCATGGGGTAAAGATTGAGAACGCAGATAAAGGACCCAAGTAATGGGCAGTTGCTAACAGGCAGAGAAACCATCGGAGATCTTGTCAGTCTCAAGGGGTGTTGAAAGGCGAAAGTTAAGACTGTAATTTGTTAGAATGTTGAATAGAAGGGAGGGATGGAGGGCTTAGTCATCCACGCAGCCTGTTTACCCATTAAGACATTTTCTGAATTCTGAAGGTGTACAGAATGGAAAGTTAATATGTTGGTTCTAGAATATGTATCTATGAGTTTTAAAAATTTGTTTCATGTGAAATAAAATATAGATACAGAAAAACTTGTTTTTGAGATCTTCCTTTGCTATATGGCATAACAAGATGTTCCACATTATTTTGAACATTTACTGCATCTAGCATGAAATTAACCATTAAGGAATCTGTTATGTGCCTACTTATCAATCCCATTGTAGTCCTGGAAACAAAGTCCTGGAAACAAAGAGACAGGGAACTGTTTTCAGTAATTTTTATTAACCTACTTGCTTTAGCATTAACAGGTTCATATTCTATAGATACATATTCTAGAACCAAAAAATATAAGAACTGAAATTAAGAACTCAATAGATGAGTTTAGCAGAAGAGTTATAAATGAATTGGAAGACAGATTCTAAAACACAAGTGGGAAAAGGATGGGAGACATAAGAACATGAAACCTTAAACCGAAGAGTTCTAATGGGGGCGCCTGGGTGGCTCAGTTGGTTAAGCGTCTGGCTTTGGCTCAGGTCATGATCTCACGGTTTGTGGGTTCAACCCCCATGTCGGGCTCTGTGCTGACAGCTAGCTCAGAGCCTGGAGCCTGCTTCAGATTCTGTATCTCTCTCTCTCTCTCTGACCCTCCCCTGATCACACTGTCTCTCTCTGTCTCTTAAAAAGTAAATAAAAGACATAAATCTTTGTGTCTTTGAGTATCAGGAACACTGTTTTTGAACAAAACATTTTCTTACCAGAACCTTAACTCTTCTTGAAGCATGTGACAAGACCCCTTTTTTGCCAACAGCCTCAGATTTTCAGCTATTTATGTTGGATATACAAGTAGAGATCCTTTCAGTAGTGAAGTCAAGTGGAGGCAGCTACGGAAAATGCTAGTTCAAGTGTTGCCTGACACTCCTTCCTCACCTTTCCCTACACACACGAATCCCTTCAAATGCTGTTCTTTTCATAGCAAAAGTGAATCCTTGATTTTAACAAATGTCTAGGAAACAATTTTAAAAATTTAAAAATTAAAATTTTTAATTTAAAAATGCCAGAATTTGTTAGAATATTTCTTTAAGAATTTTTCCAGGGGCGCCTGGGTGGCTCAGTTGGTTAAGCGCCTGCTTCGGCTCAGGTCATGATCTCACAGTTCGTGGGTTCAAGCCCCGCATCGGGCTCTGTGCTGACAGCTAGCTCGGAGCCTGGAGCCTGCTTCAGATTCTGTGTCTCCATCTCTCTCTGACCCTCCCCTGCTCATGCTGTCTCTCTCTCTCAAAAATAAATAATATAACATTTTAAAAAATTTAAAAAAAACTAAGAGTGAAAAGACAAACTAGAAAAAGGAAGGTATTTTGCAAAATGTATAACCATCAAAGAGCTTATGTCTATAATATGCTAAAAATTCCAGTGAATCAGTAAGAAAATGACTTGACAAGATAAAAAGAAATGTAAAGACTAATAAACAAAAAAGTGTTCAATAAATTAATAATGATGCTAAAATACACAATACTATGCATGCAACAAGTTAGCTAAAATGCAGAAGTAGGACAGTACCAGACATCAGAGAAGGCCGGGATAACGAGAACCCGCATTCACTCCTGATGAGAATGTGCATGACCACTCTGGAATACATTATATGGTAAAGTTGAAGACTAACTACTAAGACTCCCTAGATCCACTGCTAGATATATATTCTACACAAACGTGTTTATGTGTACCAGGAATCATGTATAAAAATGCAAATGGCGGTATTATTCATAATATACAAAGTAAAAGCTTCTCAAGTATTGATCAACAGTATATTGGCTATGTTATGTACTATCTGTCTTACAATATATGTTAACAAAACTGAATCAACTCTACAAATTAAAACAAACTAAAGCTACACAATAGCATGAATATTAAAAACAAATGTCAAACAAAAGAAGCCAAACTCCTTAAAAATACAGAGATTCCATTTATAAAAAGATCAAAATCAGGGGGAAAAATACCTACTTATTTAGGTGTGTAGACTCAGGTAGCAAAATGATAAAGACAAACAAAGGACTAAGTACCACAAACTACTAGACAATAGTTACCACCAAGGTATAGGAAGCAGGACAAGAGATTCGATCTAGGACAGGCTCCCAAGGGGCTCCTGAGGTGCAGATTTGAAAATGGATCTCTTCTCTGATGGTCAGATGGGTGGCTCACGCTCACCTTCATATTCTTTAAACTGTACATTTATGTTTTGTGAACAATTCTGTGTATGTATCTCACAAATTTTTAAATAGGAAATTTCAAATTATAACAGTCAAATAGTCATGAACACACATGATCTCTATGTTCTCTGGGAGTCCATGAGAGAGTATTTCCCTCACTTTCCAGGAAGGATACTGAAGCTTGGAAATTTAAGTGTTGAGACCAGATCTAGAACCCACGGTCAAGGTTTTGCCATTCAAGTATACACTACCCAGATTCTGTCTGCACAGAGGAGATGCACAGGAAATCATGAACTTGGTATAAGCTCTCCCACCTTCAAAAATACTCAGAATAAGGCTCTTTAAGGCTTTTGGCAGGGACACTTTATTTTTTGGTTAAAGCCACATTGATAGAAATGCCATAAAAACAAGTATGTAAACAAGGTATCAGAGCTTTGGTTCACTAGAACACCTCACACCTAAAACATCTGAGGTACAAAGGCACCTTCCTAGGTGCTAGACAGCCTGACTCTGCTGTAGCCACTCTGATACAAACTCTGTGGCCAGAGGTGGCACAGGCTGCCCAGAGAGGTTGGGACCCAGGTCACCCAGAACCCTCCCCAGTCGGCTCTCCCTTTGGTCCAGACAAATATTCACTCCAACAAAGATCCAAGTGACAAAGCCTGGAACGTACAAAGGTGTCCGTCATGTTGAACTTGAGGATGACATAGGCTATGAGGCCAGGAAGGAGAAGGGCAGAAGAGGAAGTCAGTCAACTTCTGTTGATCCACAAGGCCTCAAGAACTCCTGTCCTCGTTCATGGAACCACTTATTGGAGACTGTGAACAAAAAGAAAGTATGTTAACAATTCTGTTGGTTAGTTTAGCATACAAAATTAGTGACTCCTTCATGACAACTTCATGGGGCCTGGGAATCAAACATGAGTAAGGCAGGCTCTCATACCTCGAGTTGCTCATGAGCTGGTAAGGAAAATCTATATGTAAACAGATTAAGTGTACAAAAGTCTGCCAGTGATAAAAGATATGTATGTGTACATTGAAATGGAAGCCGAGCCAAAGGGCATCCATCCAACCATGTGAGTGAAGAGGAGGCCCAGGGCTGGGACATGAAGCTGAACAGGAATTATCCAGGGAACATGATGGATATGCCAGATAACTCTTATATCAAAGGGTCCAAGAAATGGGAACAGGACAAGAAAAACATGAAGGCATGAGCCACCTTGGTGCCAAGGACCCCAAGCAGCTTGATATTACTGGGATGAAACTGAGATATAGAAGCTACGGATAAGGAATCCTGTCAGGACTATGGGGGACCTGCACGTCAATCTCAGGACGTGGAGACCAGCAGATCTGATCTGTGTGCTGTGGGCAGCAGAGTAGCAGAGCTGGTGCTAGCACTGTCACCTACAGCTGTGTCCCAGATGCACCTAAAGCTGTGTCCTTATCACAGACTTTCACAAGAATAAAACAAATTTATGCTACTGCACTACTAAAGTCAGAGAGATTTTAAAATATAAGTACAAGATGTACTTAGTTGGAAAAAAACAAATTGCCTATAAAGCTTATAGTGATAAACAGCCATCTCCTACCCACCCCTCCCTCGGCCAAACTCCACTTCTAGAAGACATTCAATTCCTTTAGTTGTTTCTTCTGATATTCCAGCACTTATTTCTAAATAGCATGGTTACAGTGCTATCTCTTGACTTTGAATCTTTTTTTTTTAAATTTATTTATTTTTGACTTTGAATCTTGGAATTCTTTCATACTATCCCTAAAATATATACTTAGAATCTTTTATCTTCCCAATAGTTAAGTCACAAATTTTAATTAATATTCAGTGCTCTACATTATATATCATGTAAGTGTGGCTCACACCTGAGCCACCTAGCAGTGTATGCTGACATTTCTTGTAATTTTATTTCCCCTTTTAGTCAGCAATTGCCCCATTTATTTTCTAATTGCTTAATTTTCTGTGACCCTACCACTAATATCCCCAACTTCTCCAGGAGGGTATAAACCCATGTCCTTGCAATCACTTCCTGTCATCCTCACTCAAACCTCTCCCTGGCTCACCATGGCTGTTTCTAGAACAAAGCTCAAAGCTCAAGCTTTAGCCTCTGGCCCCAGCCTCAAGCCTCATCTCCTGGTCCCTGTGCCACAGGCCTCCCCTTATGCAAGGGACAAAGGTGGCTGGTCCCCACACCTATGATGCTAGTTTAAGCATGGGCCTTACTCAATATGGGCCCTGCTTGCGTGGGACACTCCTTCCTCTCTCTGATTCTGGTTCTGCCCCACTGCTCCCTCACCCCTTGCCAGAGCCCATTCCTCTGGGGAGCCATCCTAGACCTACTATGCTTGTGCAGCTATTGTTAAAATTGTTAAAATATGGCAACATGTATCTTCCAATCAGAGTCTAAGGGTGACCATAAAGGCCAGGCTGAGGCCACAAAGCCACTCACCCCACTTGCAGCCCACAAGCACAGGACAGGCAGCGTGTCTTGTACGGTAGTCACCTTCCCCACTCCGCAGGAGGTTGTACCAGAATACAGCCGTGCCCTAGGGAAAGAAGACACCTGTCAGACAACACCCATTGATACTGGGCTCAGTGACTTGACCCCAAACACCACAGAGCCCTCCCTGAGCAGAAACACCCTCACTTTCCTGCATACAAAGGGAGAGGGCTCTGGGATTCCAGCAACAGAGAAGTCCCCCAGAAAGCATCCACCCTTCACGAGGGGGATGCTTGATAACCCACCTTTCCTCAAAGGGACTTCCCTCCCCATCCGTCTTCCCAGATGGAAGTTGGGGCCCCAGGGTCAGAGTTCAGGCAGGAAGGGGCTAACGCCCCTCAAAGTAAGAGTCAAGCAGGCCAGGGAATGGAACTCAGAGGAGAAAGAAACAAGGTCTGAGCTGTGCTACAACCTATGACCCATAAGGACAAGAATTTACCTTTTTAGGCCAAATGGCAGCCCCCAGATCAGGAAAAACGGTAGCACCACCAGCTTCTACATCACTCATCTGAGAACATAAGGCATAGAGCTTGGATCTTGTACCCAAAGCTTACAGAGCAACTGAGTCACAAAGGACACAAGCGTGCAGATTACCTTCTCTGTGCAGGACTGGCAATGCTTGAAGGCTCTGCTCTACAGCCAGCCCCCCACCCAAGAAAGGCTCTCCCTGTGTGCTACACCTCCCTAAACCTGCTTTAACCTGTGTGGTTCATCAGGACAGCCCCATGCCCAGGGCGCTTGAGAGCTGCAGCCCTGCAGGAGACCCACATCCTGGCCATCCTCGGATGGGAACGATCTGAGTCTGTACACAGAAAATGCCTGAATGACCCCCTCCCACCCTTGTATCCCCATCCGGCCCGGCGCATACCTAAGGCACTGTGCCCCATGATCTGCCCTGACCCGGAGCTCCTTGATGCTTCTATCACCACTGGTGGCCCCCACTGTGGGCTCTGTTTCTCTGGTTCTAGTGCTACCCTCATCTTCCCAGAATGGCAGCCCTCCCAAGTGCCAGCTAGGCGAGCAGGTAGAGTGTGGCTCCGCAGGCCCTGCTTTCTCCCAGTGATGCCTAAATGAAATATAGGCTCCACAGTGGGGACTGCACTTGGGCCCACAAAGCATGCCTCGACTCATGCCCAAGGCACCACCACTCTCTCATCTGGCTGACTTCCTTCAAGTTTTTTTTTGTCTATAATGTAGTAACAGGTGGAGCTAAAAAATATTTCCACAGGATGCATGCCAGACAGACTAAAGAGCACTCAGCAGACATATGGTAAATGAATAAGATGAAAACCTTTGATGGCTTCCCACAGTGCTGGGGATCAAATCCAGGCTCTTTTCTAGAACCCAAAGGCCCTGTCAGTCTCAGCAGCCGTTCTCTCTCTAGCCACTCTCACCTCACGCACTGCCTCTGAGTCACAACAGCCTTCTTCCATTTTTCCAACATCCCCAGCTCCTTCCCTCTTCCAGGTCTCCACAGATTCTCCCCTCTGCCAGAAAAGCATGTTCCACCAACTAATTTCCACTCAACCTTCAAGTCTCCACAGACACATTACTCCCCAGTGAGGCTGTCTCTGAACTTGAGCTTTTTTAAGGCACTTATCACCATGGTAACTAAACAATGACTTCTATGTTTAAAGCAAGTCTCTCATATGAGACCGTAAGCCCCACCAGAGGTCACACATGTCCTGCTCACCAGCATGTTCATGGCCATCCTCAGGACATAATAAATATATGCAAATACTTAAATGAGATACCAAAGGAAAAGACAGACCTGGGCTTCTGTCTCTAAGCTACTTGACAGTTTGTATGCCTCTTTTAGAGCGGGCTCCGTCAGCAAAGAGGAAAGCAAACCGTTCCTCAGGTGAGAGGTAAACCCAAGGGCGTGTGGCTGGAACATAGGCAGCAGGTGGGAGGCAAGCCACTGAGCTCCGGGTAAACAAAGGCAGCTTTCATTTAAAAGTACCTCATTGCAGGCTCCCCACTCTACCACCAAGGAGAGAACACTCCAGGGCACTCACCTCAAAAATCCTGACTAGCACTGGACCCATTAAAAAGAGTCAAGGATGTGAATGAAAGTCATGGGTGTGGCTAAGCACATAGATGGGAACAAAGGCGAACTCTCTACTTGAGCCAAGAAGAGAGTTGAGGGCCAGAAGGACTCAGCCATTAAGCAACACCTGCTGATATCAGGCCTCACAAAAGTGGATATATAAGCTAATACTCTGGACCCAGGTTCCCCTGAAGACCCATTTGCTGCATGCATCATACTCACGTAGTTTAAGAATGTGGCCACACGGTTTCCCGTCCCTAAACGCTTGAAAGCATCTTGCTCATTTTTCTATAAAATTAAGTGAGAATGAACAGGTGGACGTGGCCCCAATACTTACATAGTTAAGAAACGTCGCTAACCTATTCCCTTCCGTTTTGAGGCCGCTGTCAAAAGGTCGCTGCAACAAACAACAACTTTCACACACTTTTGCAGATGATTCCACCCCACACTCAGAAGACTGGGGCCAAAAGGATCAAGGGAAGGGTACTCAGCATATGTTCCATACATCAGCCTGGACCATGGACCATGGCTGCAAAGGAAACCCTGACTGGGGTACAGGGGAAGGGGGGCAGGAACAGCTTTCACTAAGACCTCGTGAGGGTCTATTCATTACAAGCATGGCAAGGTGACCGGTGGGGCAGGGGGAATCCTCCCCACATCACAGGGAAACAGCCAGGCTGCACCGGGCTCCACAGGTCCCATGCTTCCAGATTTGGACTTCTCCAGTAACAAAGAGGAGGTCCTGATAAGGCAGGAGGGCCTGATGTAGAGGCTGAAGTGCTCCTAGAAGCTCTAGCTCCCTCTCACCAGCTGGAGCAGGGCCCTCTGACAGCACCCGGGGTCTGGGCCTTACCCTAGAGAAGTCAAAATGTGGCTCGTATTGTCCTCCCATTCCGTAATTAGCAACCTGGTGGGAAAGAAAGGCATTGCACTTTGTCAGCAGCATGAATGGTCCTGGGGCAGACCCTCTCCCCAGGGATACTGTCTCCCCCTGAAAACTGAACAACCTGAACCTCCAAGTGCAGCCTCTCTAAGGAGAATGGTAACCATGCCCTGCCAGCACCGACAGAAAAAATACTGCAAATGCAGCCACAGCTGTGTCCAAGGGTCAGGCCACAGCACAAACGTGCTTTCCCAAACACAACAAGATGGGCCACTGTGGAAAAGCACTGGGATTCAGGTCACTCAGATAGCAGCAGACAGGCCTTGAGGCAGGCCCTGGCCTGGGCCCTATTTTTTGCGAGATAAGAAGGTAGTCCAGAGGAAAGCCAACAAGAAAGTTAATACAAGGACTTTCTTTTTATGCTAGTTTGGGAGTGACTCGGTGTCTGTCACTGCTCCTGCCCCCTCGTGTCACCGTGCACCAGTTGCTGTACCTGGTCAAACCAAGCAGAGCAAATATACCCCATTCCCCTCTCTCAACAGTTCCCTGTATGCAGTAGTTCTGTATCCAAGTCAAACAGCAGGACACGGGCAGCCAGCTGCAGTGTGGCCAGACTGCTGCACCACCTCGGTGGCCCCTATGGGAGCCTGGACCTGGACTAGGTCCTGAGCCACCAAAGCTTCAACAACTACCAGATGTCATTACAGTAAAACCTTGGAATGCAGATAACTTGTTCTGTGAGTGTTCCACAAGATGGGCAAACATTTCTAATAAATTTCAATTTGATAAACGAGCGATGTCTTGCAATATGAGTGGTGCGTGACGCCAAGTATTACGTGATCACAACTGAGCCCATGGTTCTTGAAATTTGCTTTGATATACAGATGCTCTGGATTACAAGCATGTTTCCAGAATGAATTATGTTCACAAACCAAGGTTTTACTGTAATTAGATTATAAGCTGTAAATGCCTGAATGAACAGTTTATCAGCACAATATAAGTCCTAAGTCACAAATGTTTATTTTAGCCACGGTGGGCAGTTAATAGACAAAGTTCAAGATGAAGCACAGATCAAATGGTACCGCCAATGTCCATCTGGGAACATCTGGCTACTGTATCTTACTGAAACCCTAAAAACCTCTGGGACACAGCTTAAGCAAGTTGGCATTTTCTGCATATCCTTCTTGGTGATTACAAAAGTCAGATGTGAAATACTACAACATTGGCAATAATAAAGACCTATAGACATCAGGGAGAGAGAAAGAGATGGGTACTTTACAAGACAGGAAATCCTCCTACTGGAAAATAAAATATATGTCAAATGTGATGAAGGGCAGAAATTGCACAGCATGATTTTCAGGGTCCACAGAAATAAAATTTTTTGATATGAACAATCAGTGGATGAAAACATGCTGTCATATGCTGCCTCAGCCTTCAAGATTCCTGTACCATAAAGACCAGGAAATCCTGTTGATAGTGCAAGGAGGGTTGGTTCAGCTGGTAGCCCTAAGGCTGAAGGTACCCCTAAGGAGTGAAATGCTACAGTTGTTGCTAAAATGATACTACAAACAGTTTCCTTGGGTCCAGTTTAGCTGGGAACTGGAAAAAAATTTAAACCTGACTGTGATTAGTATAGCAAGGCATTCTGCAAAATTCGATCACTGCTTGCTGTTGGAACTGCAGAGTATGACTGCATTTTCCAATACTCCCCTTTGCTGGATGGGATGCTTAAACTTGTAGAGCCCACAGAGTGAAAGAAGCTGCACTGCTGTAATAGACTCATCTTTTAATAGTTTTGGCAATCATATCAATCATGGTGCTGATGCTATTATGTCTACACAACTTAATACAGTTCCCAGAGAGCAAGTGCCACGGGAGCCTCTGGATTTGCAATCAGATTCACCATCTGGGCAAACTCCAGGCCCAGACTCACAACTTTAATAACAAGCAACTGTACATCAAAACTGATTCTTGGGGTATCTGGGGGGCTCAGTCAACTGAGCATCAGACTCTTGTTGATTTCAACTCAGGTCATGATCTCAGTGTCCTAAGACTGAACCCCACGCTGGGTTCTATGCTGGGCGTGGAGCCTGGTTGAGATCTCTCTCTTACTCTCCCTCTGTCCCTCCCCTGCTTGCACACGCACGCATGTTCTCTATTTAAAACAAACAAAAACTGATTTCTGTGAGGAGGTATTCATTTGAATCTTCAGATGTGCTGTTACAAAAGTATAAGAGTCAGTCATTTGAAAGACATGGGTATTTATGAGACTGAGGTCAGAGTGAAGACATACACATCATCCTCCTCCAGCCACGCACAAAACTGGTCAGAAATTACTTTTTTAGTAAGGCTGAGACATCAAGTCATAAGTGTCTTCAATCACTGAGAATCCTGCCCGTGTAGCATCTCTTCCATTATCAGACAAGGCTTCATCCAATTCATGAGAAACCCTCGAATGCCCTTTTTCTTCCAAATGATCTACAGCAAACAAATTGACTACAACTGACAGTATCAACAGGGAGCAGAAGAATCAGCTCCTTTCCAGAATCCTGTAACAGTCTGAAGGACCATGGAC
Source organism: Helogale parvula (assembly GCA_004023845.1). NCBI lineage: Eukaryota > Metazoa > Chordata > Mammalia > Carnivora > Herpestidae > Helogale > Helogale parvula. The sequence goes on along the minus strand of PJEM01014531.1, from coordinate 24,057 downwards.
TACAGGCTTTTGCTGGTGCCGAGGCACTGATGACACTTCAAGCAGTCCATGTGGAATGGGCACTTAGAGGCAAGTGCTGAAACCCAGGCTCCTGTCCCCCAGACCATGGGGAGCCAAAGCTTTCAACACTGCTATCTAGCAAAGAAAATGCCAAGACAGTTCCTAGAAGAAGGCAAACAAAAACAGGGCCTCAGTCCCCGGGCAGCTGTGGTCTGGATCTTCCAGAAGAGCCCCAATATCAAGAGTCCCATGGGGAGTCCTGGCATTCAGATCCAAGTCATCAATTGAGCTACAACATGATGACAGGCCAGACAAGTTGCAGCCAGGGTTGTGGCAGATAAGCCAGTCCAAGTATGAAGTTGCTTTCTTCTGGATTTCATGTGAGATATGGTAGAGAGGCTATAGCCGGGGAGCCAGCAGGAGGGCACCAAGAGCAGAGTCCTACCCACTCTTCTCAGCCCATTGGTTCAGAGTATGGAATCAGCCAATCAAGCAGAAAGTCATCCTTGATGGGGGCAGTGAGAGTTCTAACACTGGCTCCAACAGTGGCAGATGTCTTAACAACAACAAATCTGTTCCACGAAGAAATGGATCATAACAATGCCAACAGGGGTGCACCAAGAGCACGGAGACTCCCTACCACTCTTGAAATGGTGGAAGTAGAAGTGACCCAAATCCTCCATCAATGTGCTTGTTTACAGAACTACATTAAAATTAAATTAAGCTTACAAACTCAACAGTAGGTAGGGTAGAACTAAAGTTTATATAAAACTTCCACAAGAATCAAAGGTAATCAGCATGTTTTTAAAAACTGGTGGTGGGGGGTGGGGGGTGGAGTGCCTGGGTGGCTCAGTTGGTTAAGCATCCGACTGATCATGATCTCATGGATTGTCGGTCCGAGCTCCACAATGGGGTCTGTGCTGACAGCTCAGAGCCTAAAGCCTGCTTCAGATTCTGGGTCTCCCTCTCTCTGCCCTGCCCCTATTTGTGCACACTCTCTGTCTTGCAGAAGTAAACAAACACTGGGGCGCCTGGGTGGCTTAGTCGGTTATGCGTCCGACTTTGGCTCAGGTCATGATCTCATGGTTCGAGAGTTCGAGCCCCAAGTTGGGCTCTCTTGGGCTCTGGGCTGACAGCTTGGAGCCTGGAGCCTGGTTTGGATTCTGTGTCTCCCTCCCTCTCTGCCCTCCCCGCTCATGCTCTGTATCTCTATCAAAAGTAAATAAATGTTAAAAAAATTTTTATAAACATTAATAAAATAACAAAATCAAACAAAAACTGGTGGATGCCATACAATTTCATAAAGAGAACCTTCAAGATTGGTTTTCTGATTGCTGATACAGGTATAGGGGAAAATAAAATCACTGATTTGCTTGAGTGTATCCAGGGGAAAATTCAGAGAACCTTTTCCAAATATTCTTCAATATTCTAATGTAATCTATTGTTGCTTAGACCCAAATGCCAAGCATCAAGATGAGAGGTGCAATCCTGAAAGACAAAGAAAGTCTAGCCGGAAAGAAGACCCAGGGGACTCTTAAAAAATGCCAGTGAAACTTCTCTGGTAGTGTCTCAGTCATCACTTCACAAGAGTACCCAGAAGTTCTGATATTCAGAAGGGAGCATGGCAAGAACCGATTTGAATTCAATACAATACAGAGAATACATTAATTTGGAGCTTTCTCCAGCTGCCATGTGTCTTCACAATCACCTTGGGAATAAAGGCTGGAAGCCACGGTTCCTTCCACAGGGGGTACTTTGAAAAAAGTACTCCGCTGTCACCAGCCTCTCATTTTTCCTACCAATGTATCTCAGGACACTTTACCTCCAAGTGCATGTGAATTCTTGTGCATCAGAACCATGACCTTTGAAGATATTTACAGCTCTCTTGGAAGTGTCCCTAAAACAACTCAGGATTTCAGCTTCCAAAGTGAAGAAGACACAGATGGGCCTACTCTGCCCACCACTGATCTCTAGCACCTACTACAATACTTGAGCACAAAGAAGATAGTCAATATTTGTTGAATGCTAACTGTTGGAATGACAGTAGGCATGCTTAATTCTGGCTTCCCTGTGTGAGGTCATTCCATATTCACAGCATTGTGCAGTCATACAGTTCACTGGGCAAGCCTCCAAGTCTGGTCTTGGGCACCCTGGGAGACGGCGTAGCCAGAAATATGCACTTCCCAACCACAGGTCACAGGGACCAGCCGTACCTGAAGCAGTTCTGCAGTCTTTACTGTTAGCCCTGTGATGTGCTGCATCCGACGATTCACTCGAGCCACAACAGGATCATCGTCCTCCTCCAGCCATGAGCTAAATCAAAAGAGGGGGAAAAGGGAGGTTGGGAGGGTAGCTTAGGGTGAGATCCTTCACTCTCCCCCCAGAGCCAGGGCCACCGCAGGGTGAGTATTCTAAGCAGGGAAGGTGTCAGCAGGTAAGACAAGCCAAGCCAAGCTCCCTTGAGTAGAGGAAGCCCTGGAGAGAGGGCTTGAGCAACCAACCGCCTCCCTCCACCACTACCGCCATCACTTCTGCTAACCTTTTGGAAACCCTGTAGCTGGCCACAGTGAGGACACCTGTCTTGGGATCACGAACAGTGGCTCGTGCAAGCTGGAAGGCAGGAAGAGAGGCACACTTATCCTTCTTTGTCTTGAGTGTTTTCCTAGAAAGACTGGGGCCAGATCCACTAGTCACATCAGTGAGGGAAGAAGATTTTCAGGCACTGGCCCTGGCCAAAGTGACATGATCCTGCAAGCCAGGCTAGGCAGTAGTCTAAGCCCTCCACATTCCTACTCTGCTGCTGCCCTGCTCGGTCACTGCCTAGGCCTGTTCCCGCCCAGGTCTGTGCCATCTGCAGAGTTACACCTTTACCCACTCACTGCCCCATCCGCCTGGACAGCCTGCTCTCTCACCAGGTCCTCAAATGGCCCCTGCCTAAGCACCACCTGGTGCCTTGACTGCTCCCACCGTATTCAGACAGTGTAACCGACCCAAAGCCTCGGCCTTATACGCTCCTCTTGACCTAGTCCTTCTGAATCACAGCAGCTTCCTGTGCCAAGAAACCTACCCAAACACTCTCCTGCTACACCAGCTCACACTGGACTCCCACTGCTGTGAAAAGCAAAGACAAGAGGCACCGTTTCTACTCAGGGGCCTCACAAGGTCAGAAGACAGAATCCAGAAAGGACTCTACAAGTTAAAATATATGAACCGCTGCCTGGAAGCCACCTACCTCCACATACATGCTCATACACACATATATACAAACACCTCTAGCTTACCTCATCTCCTCTTAGTCTTCACAACCAGGTGCAATGATGCTCCCAGGAATCACCTGCTGCCCAAAGCCCGCCCCACCATGCTTCACTGTGGACTATCCCAATGACCTCGCATGAGGAGGACCATAGACCCAGATACCCCCACCCCAATAGCACTTCCCCTTAACTTCAATTAATACTTAATGAATGCCTGTGTGCCTGGCACTACACTGGTGACCAAGACACGGCCCCTGCCCTCACACACACCTCAGACAAGTGAGGAAGGCAAAAAATTAGCTGCCTAATTGCAGCACAACATGGTGAGAGCTGGGAGTGGGGTAAGCTTACAGTCTGTAGGAGCTTAGTCTATACAATCAGGAGTGGTCAGGGGAAGACCACCTAGCTAAGACTTAAAAGTTAAGCAGGAATTAGCCAAGTAGGGGAACGTTACAGTAACAGGGAAGAAACATCAGTTCAGACACCCAGAGATGAAAATGGGTGTGGCATCATGACTGTGGATTAGAAGTTAGAGGTAAGAGATGAGAGTAGACCAAAGAGGCAAGTAAGGACTGGGCCTGGAAGCAAGCGTGTGGCCAATAAGAAACAGGGAAGGCAGGCAAGGGACACTCACAATCTGAATGTAGATACCTCACAGAAAGCTGACCATGGAAAGGCCAGAGTGGGAACAAGAAGGCCAGTGAGGAGGTCAAGGCAGAGGTCAGGCCAAGAGTTGATGGCAGAAGGGATGGAGAAGAGTGGATGGACCAGAAGACTGGCTAGGAGATCACCAAACCAGGACACTGCCGCTGCAGCCAGTTCTGGCAAAATGGTGGCGCACCAGGGCTTCCCTAAGCTTCCACCTACGATTCCTCCTGATGGCAAGTGCAGCTGCAGCCAGATCCCACCCAAACATCTGAGCCCCATGCTCACCTGACATCCACAAGGAGGCTGTGGGCAGCTGTGTTCTGCTCCCAGAGACAGACAGGGCTATTTTGAAAGCAGGCCAGGGACCCAAAAAAGCAGCTGACAGGCATTCCCTGCAGACCAGTTAAGCTCATGGTTCCTACTTCAAAGCCAGAATAGCATCTGTCCCTCACAGGCTCCGGGAAAGAGAGGTCAGCTTTTAATGGCCAACATGTCATGGCTTCTATTCAAAGACAAGTTTTCTCTCCCCTACACCTCCCCTGCTACACACATGTGTACACACACACACCCAACATGAACACACACACAAAAATGCTGCAGTGCCTTGGTCTGAAAGACAAGTGAGGAATGTCTCAGGAGGTAATGGCATAACAAAGCCTCTCTTGCTCGGCAACCAGGAAAATAGTTTTCTTCTTTGGCAGACTCTGCAGTTGACGCACAGAGTGGAAAGGGAGGGTCCTGGTCCCCGTTCTCCACACGCACTGGCTACACCATCCCTCAGCAACATCAATGGCTGATTCTGAGTGCTTGATGTCCTAGTACCTCAAGCCAAAGTCGCTTCACATTGAGGGGCAGGAGCCAGGATAGGAACCTGTTTTCTGTCTCTCCACAAGCGTTGGGCCTCCTGGCCACTACAAGTCTATTAGGAGCATGGCAACAGACAATCCAACTAAATCCCCCTTGTAATCACCAGTGAGAAGAGAAAGACAGGGACAGGAAAGCAAGTGGTTCTCTTTGAAAGATGTCAAATGGGAACAAGTTTTCTATGAACTAAAAATGTAAGAATAACTTTACAGCCTGAGGACATATGTACAAAGCCAACAGCCAACTGTATACTTAGCAGTGAAATACCAAAGGCATCCCCAGGAAATTCAGGAACAAACCAAGATGTCTACTGTTAACAATGCTCAAGCAATTCTGAGCAGTTCACAAGAAGATAAAAACAGAGGAACTATAATTATTAGAAAGGAGAAAAAAAAATTTCCCTATTTGCAGTAATAAGTGTCTGGACATTCCAAGAGAATCAGCTGAAACCCCAAAGAAGAATGAGTGAGTTGAGTAACCAGCTGCAATGTACACAGGTCTATTCCCTCATGGGTAAAATGAAGACCATGACATAATGGGTTTAAAAAAGTGAGAGTTAATATATGTTAAGTACTCAGAACAGGGCCTGCCATACTTAAGAACTCAGTAAACATTAACTATTACTAAAACATATATTTTTATAATCGATACCTCAACATATAATAAACTAACACTACAGACCTAATAGAACAACTTAACCAGTAAAAACCAGTGAGCTCTTCTGTCCTAGCACTTGGCTCTTCACATCGATCGGTTCCTTCAGTTTTCTTCACCACTGGACCAAGAACCCACAAGGTCAAACTGAGTGTGCAGTACCTCAGCACCCAGACAGCTGACTCATGCTAGATATCAGCAAAGGCCAGCTGAGTAAACAAAGAAATCACCCCACAGTACCAGGGATGAGGTGCCCAGGAAGGAACTGCAGAGACACCTACTTTGGGTTTCGCGATCTCCTTGATCCTCTCGATTTCCTCGTCAGACATGACATCATAGTACCTGACGATGTGGGGGCTGTCCCACTCATCCTCCTCTTTGAAGGGGGCGATGAGCAGCTGTGGCGTCCTGTTGCCATGGTGATACCTACAGAAAAGCCTCTTCTGCCTCCGGGGAGTCTAGAGAGCACACAGAGCAAGAGGCTCTGAGCAAAGTGCATTTTAATCCTTGGCCCCAGGGTGGTTGGGTGCAGATGCTGGTCTCACACGTCGTGTCCAGCAGCTGCTCCCTCCTGCCCCATCACAGGAGAAAACAAGAGCCCCTCAGCTTAACTGAGAGAAATAATACCCCATAAATCATGTAATGTTCCTCCTCTTCCAAGAATTCCTCACATCCACAAGGGCTGTGGCACAGGGTGATCCCTGACCCCTCTCACGGAGACATGAGAAGATCAGAAGGGCTGAGGCTGGGGACAACTATTCCAGGTGGAGGAGCCAGTGGGAGGCAAGTAGATGTAGGCATGGAAAAGGCCCAGAGATCGCCTCACATCTGAGCCTCCTGGAGGAAGCACTGGAATCCCAGGGCTCTAAAAAGCCAGTGACACTCAAAACTAAGCTGTAGTGACTGCCACATCCACACTCATGATTTTCCTCCCAGCAGGAGTCAAGCAGAAGCTGAGCATGCTGGGATGGGAAGGGGAGCTCAGTAATAACTTAGAGAATTGAAACTCTGCCTGTGGGGTGCCTGGGTGACTCAACTGGTTAAGTGTCCAACTCCTGATTTCGGCTCAGATCATGATCTCAGGGTTTCTGAGTTTGAGCCCCACATCAGGCTCTCGCTGACAGCATGGAGTCTGCTTTGGATTCTCTCTCCCTATCTCTTTCTCTGCCCTCCCTCACTCCTATTGTCTCTCTCTCAAAATACATAAATAAACTTCAAAAAAAAAAAAAAGAAAGAAAGAAAAAGAAACTGCCTGGAACATCGGAGGAAACAGTCTGACAGTCCTACACCTCAGAGAACACCCACAGGTCAGCCACAGCAGAGGCTACAAAGAACTAGGGAAGAAGCTGAGGAAACGGCTGACACATACAGGAACATCCTCCCTAATCTGCTCATCCAGAGCTGAAGTCTAGGTCCACACATAGCATCCAGCCATGCTTTCTCACCAGTTTGACACCCTCCCCACGACAAAGGCTCTCGTAGACATCCCTCTCGGGCAGGTAGTCCACAGGCCTCTCATAGACGCTTTCCTGTGTTGCTAGCCCAGCTTCTGTCTGATTCGACAACATTTTTTCTCTTTCTTCCTCCAACAACTGCTCAAAGTACCGCAGATTCCCTCCAGCTCGTTCATGGCTTGGGTCTAGAAAGAGCAAAGAACAAGAAGGAAAAGGAAACCACAAACATCTGTTAGGTCACTTAGAGAAATTATCCTGTAAGTGGTTTTCTCTCCCAGCAGCTCACTTTGCACGCAGTGCTCTGCTTTTCCACAGCACCTAACCAGGGCTCGCTGGTCAGAGCGGGAAGGCGACACAGGCTCTCCTGGCTCCATCAGAGATGCAAAAGGAGCAAGAGTCGGGGGTGCTTGGCCAGCCACCCAGAGGACTCTCCCTGCAGGCCTCGCTGAAGGGCCCATGGGCACAGCTCTAGAAAAGGAGTCCAGACTCCTGCGGCCTCTTGCCCACACAGCTGAGTCAGTTACATCCATGCCCTAGAGTACATCCATTACTAGTGACCACATCTCATGTCAGCCACAACAAGAAGGCAGGCTGAAATACTGGCAAAAAGAATGGTCACATGACAATGCCACAGCTTCATTTTGTGTGCCTCACACACATAGGAGCACACTTGACAGGATTACTGTGCCACTCCATATATGAGGAAACTGAGGCCCAAAGATATCAAAAGATTTAGGTTAAGGTTATTTAGAAAAGGAATCCAGGTGTCCTGACTCCCAGTTCAAGGCTCTTACTATCATGAGAGCATCTACAAAGCTCTCTTCTCCCATCAGTCTTGCAGGACACTCATATGCTAGGTGACTTCAGACTCAAGGCTCATGAAAAGCAACAGCAAAAGAAAGTCTGCTGGTCTATGAAATTCCAGACTATGATAATTCCATATGTTAGTAAGAGGTAGAACAGATAGATTTTAAAACCACACTGCTGGGGCACACGAACAGCTCAGTTGAGCCTCTGACTTCGGTTCAGGTTGTGATCTCACAGTTTGTGGCTTTGAGGCCCACGTCGGGGTCTGTGCTGACAGCTTATAACCTGAAGCCTGCTTCAAATTCTATGTCTCCCTCTCCCTCTGCCCCTCTCACACTTATGCTCTGTCTCTGTCTCTCTCAAAAATAAATCATGAGAGACTATTGAATACTGAAAATGAACCAAGGACTGGGGGTGGGTGGGTGGAGGGGGTGATGGTCATGGAGGGGGGGCACTTGTGGGGAGAAGCACTGGGTGTTATATGGAAACCAATTTGACAATAAACTATTATAAATTTTTTAAAAATTAAAAAAATCAATAAATGTTTAAAAAAATCCATATTAAAAATTTAAAAAGACATAGTGCTTCTGATCTCCTTCACTTCAACACCAAAAGACACTCTAAACACGAATGCCATAGCAAGTCCCACCAGTATGACCTCAGACCTCTAACAGGACAGGCCTCTGTCACTGCACAAACCCTGAAGTACAGTTTGCCTCTTGAGCTGTTCCTGACACCGAAGGCTCTACCCCGCATAGCAGGAGATGCACTGCAGCATTGGATTCCTGTTTAAAAAGGGAGTGTATAGGGTCACAGGTCTGAGGGTATCCATCAGCAACTGGGCAAGTGCTAAGGCCAGAAATGAGGTAAGTAGAGCTAGGTGGCAGATGGAATAGGCCTGAAAGCAGATAAGGCATTAGTCATTCGCCAGGCAACCTGTCAGACTGGCTCAGTCCCAGGACAGTGGCCAGCAGACTGACCAGTTCTCCTGCCAGCTCCCCCCATCAGCTCTGAACTTCCCCTAGAACCTCCTTACCAAGAGAAAGCAGGCGGCGGGTGAGCTCCAGGGCACGGTGTAGGTCACCCAACTGGAAGACAGCATAGCTCAGGTAGTCCAGCACCTGGGCCTTGGTTGTGGCACCCTCCTCCCCAGCATCGAGCTGCTTCAGCACCTGCTCCATCCACAGGACTGTATGGTAATAGTCACCTTCATTGTAGGCCGAGCGGCCCATCCCAAAGCAGTCATCCACACTCAGCACTGCCTGGTACTTGGTTCCTGCAGCAGGAGAGGCAACCTGTCAGTCTCCAAAGACAGTCTCTGCACTGGGAGAGAGATTCCCACACTGGGGAAGCCTGGACCATGGGGAGGGGGAGGAGGGTATCACCCCAGCCAAGTTCCACCAGGGCTTCAGACCATGCACTGCAAAGTGAGCACAGCGAGGCTGGCCCTGCCTCAGACTGGGGTTCCCAGCCAATCTCCCCAGCCACAGACACCCCTTCTCCCATGTGGGAAAGGGCCTTTGCTGTGGAGAATCCCAGGAAGCCTAAGAAGTAGTATTCAGGAAAGTATGAAGGTCCTGTGAGCCACAGAGATGTCTGTTGGGCAGCTGACCACATCAACTGGAATGGAGAAAATTAGGTGAATATAAAAAACAGAACTTAGGTGGCAGCTAAAGCCACAGATGAGGATAATCACTTCCAGCAATAGTACAAGGCAAGAATAGGGAAGGTGGCTGAGGTCAGAACGCCACATACCACCTCCAGAGAAAGGACAAAGAGTAACACTGAGAAGGACCTAAGAGGTAGCACGAAAAGTGAGCACCAGGAGTGCTGTGGGGCAGATGCCAAAGGAGGTCAGGAGCCAAGACCGCAGTGCCAGCTTCGACCATTAGGTGGCGGGCACCGTGGTACCATCGATTCTGCAGGTCCTGCCTGGGCTCAGGACTGTACAGTGACCACGAAGGTAGTTTCAAGTCAAGGACAAGATATGGTATGCCAGCTATGGGAACATGTAGGATTTAGAGCAGGGGCAATGTGGGAGGGACAGTGAGTGAATTCCTAAGGGAACAATGAGAAAGCAGGTCCCATGGAGAGGAAAGAGGGGCTGTTAACCCTCCCTGGAAAGTGAGGGAGTCTCCATTAACTTCATTAACAACTTAGGCATGGGTGACAGGGAAGAGCTGGCTTAGACGGGGTTCTTTCTGCCTGATGTCCAAGATGGGGCTGTGCCACAACAAAACCCCTGTTGCAATGTGTCGGGTACTTCAGAGACTGGAGTCTGCTTGCCCTGATGGCTCAGCAACAGACAATGTGGGAAAGGAAGGTGAGGAGAGTAGATGTAGTTAGTAGACAGGCCAGAGATCAAGGGGTTCCTTGAGCCCCTGGCCATCGTCCTTGGGCCTGCACAGATCTCTGGCTCTGTAGGCCCAGGAACTAACACTGATGGAGGCAGTGTAACAAGCAGCTGAACTAGCTGGACAAGTTGGGTCTGTGTGGGCCTCACTACGGCAGCCACCAGCTGTGTGACTGTGGATAAGGTACTTAGCCTCTTTCTCAGTCCTCTTATGTCAAAAGTTAATACCATCAATTTTAGAGGACTTGTGGCAAGAATTCAACGAGATAATGTATAAAGATGTCTTCTATGATCCCCAGGATGCTAATAATCAGTAGCAACTATCAGCATGTCTCACAGACTCCAAGAATGTCAAGAATACTTGCTCCCAGATTCTCAGCAACCTCCCCAGAAGCAATCAAAAGTCTACTCCCTGGAGGGTGCTCCCTGGAGAGTACCAGCTGACCTGAGTGCTGAAGGGCAATCAGACATGAGACCCAGCTGACGTGGAAAAAGGCATTTCTGCAGAGGGTGTGGGAGGGACAAAGGAGCGGAGCGGTGGGAAGGTTAGTATAAATTTAATAGTATGGGCAAGGAGGCCAGGGAGAGGGAGCCACGTAAGACACAAAGATCACATATAGGTGGAATTTGGGTTTAGCAGTTAAAATTAAGCTTTGAGATCAGGAACTGATGTAAACAGATATGTGTTTATGACTACATGGAAAAGGATTTTAAGAAGTGAGTTAGCCATACACAACAGGTCAAAATGATATATTTCATTAATACAGTTAAGAAATAAGGCTCCATGAGGCTGGAGTCAGGGCCTCCAAGTAAAAAAGACATGAGAGAGGTAGAACCCACAGACCTTGGTATTCTGACTTGGGCAGCCAGCAGATGGAGGTGCTTTTTGTTCAGGTAAGGAGTGAGGGAGGAGTAGAGGTATTTCAAAAGGGGATTTCAGTTTGGAACATGTGACTTTTGAGGTGCCCACAGAACACCCAAGTAGAGATGGCCCAAAGGAATTTGCCTACACTGGCTGAAAGCTCAGGAGACAAGCCTTGATACAACACACTGATCTGGATGTCATCCAGGCACAAGTGATGCCTCAAGTGATGGCAGTGGCTGGGCTCACCTGGAGAAGATGCTTCAGGAGAGACACAAGGTAAGAGAATCCTGGGGAATAACTCCCTTCCACCCCTCACTCCCACTCCAGGACACGCATGGGTCTGTTAACTGAATGTACAAGGTCAATGCTGGAGTGTGGTTCTCTCCTCCTACCAACCATTCTCACAGCTACAGAGTGAACAGATCTTGCAGGTGCCTTGAGGGGCTTTCTCTCTCTGGCCTCCTGGCCTGGCTTGATCCAAGACCTGACTGAGGCAGGAATAAGAAGTCTACACTCATTCCCATTGGCTCACCACACTCCTCAGGGCCAGAACTCTAGAACTTGACAAGCCAACAACAGAGTGCCTCTTTCTCCCACACAATGTGATACTCTGGGCTTATGCCTCCTCCAGGGTCCCCATGGGTGAATGGCATCCAAGGTCTAAGAGGGTCTAACTGAATCCCTGAGTTTACTGGCCTCTCACAGTCCCCATATATCTTCTTATAAACATACTAAGGCAATCAGGGGAAAGGGACTTGTTTTAAAAAAAAAAAAAAGAGAGAAAGAGAGAGAAAGAGTGAGAGAGCAAAAGGCCAAAAAGAGAAGGAGAGATCAATGCCCCAGAATTCAAAGGAGTGAGAGTATCAAGAAAACTGTGCTAACTGCTGCTGAAAAGTTAAAGAACATCATACCTGAGACCCATCCACTGGCTTTAGCAACTGAGTGGCCAGTGGTGACCTGGCAGGGGCAAGATTGCTAGATGGGGGATAAAGAGCCAGACTTCACATGTTTAGGAGGACATGGGAAGCAAGAAGTGCAGACCACATGGATGGCTATCCAGCAGCCTGACTAGGAGGGCAAAGAGATCCATCAGCAGTAGAGACTCAAAGGGCCTTAAATCCTGAGGGAGGGATTTGTAAAATGAGTAAGAGCAGACAGTGTGTGTGAGCTCACAGATAAGAGCCAGGAGAGGTGGGCCAAGAATGAAAAGGGCAGAGACTATCACTGAGGACACACAGGACACAGGGTAATGAGTCCAAAGATTAGCCTTTGGCAAAAAGAAATCAGAGGGTGTGGGGACAGAAGCAGGTGTGAAAGCAGATCTGAGTGGTGCTCTGGGGGCAGAGGCTGAGGGGTCCTGAGCAGCAGCCTTGGCTCTCTCTGAGAGGGGAGAGGAGAAGGGGAGGGAGGGAGAGGAGGAGGGGCTGAGGGGAGGCGGCTCCAGGGAGTGAGGGTGCTGGCACCACTGGAAACCCAAGACAGCATCACCACCAGCGGTAAGAGTATGCCTGATAGTCCACCAACTACAAGTTGGCAGTGGTGGCTCCAACCCTGTCCAGATTCCACAGTAGACACACACAGTGGACAGGTAAGGCCTGGAGAGGTAAGGTACCTGGAAGTTGCCCCTTGGAAATTGTGTCTGGGTCCAGCTTATATGTGTCCTGAAGTCTCATGAGGGCCTTGGCAGCTCCCATTTCATCCTCTTCGGTGGGGAAGAACTGCCGCTGCACAGAGAGGTTGGCAATAAAACCTTCCAAATGAGAGTGAGAACAAGAGGTTATCCTTGATCCAAGGGCACAATTCCACCTGGGACCAGAGAGGTACCCACTGGAGGGTTTCTGATGAGTGCCATCTCCCTGCTCCCTCCCTCAAAGGCTGCTTCCCCTTCTTCCAGGAAGGCCTCCCTGATAGCTCCAGTCCATAGAGATCTTTTTTAAGTTTATTTATTTTGAGTGATAGCATGCACACACAAATAGGGGAGGGACAAAAGAGAGAGAAAATTTCAAGTAGACGCTACACCATCAACACAGAGCCTGACACGGGGCTCAATCCCATGAACCAGGAGATCATGACCTGAACCAAAATCAAGAGTCAGATACTTAACCAACTGAACCACCTAGAATCCCTGAGACATCCTCTTTCTTACTCCTTACAGTACTGCCTGCTTTTACTGCTCATTTGGAATGAACAAAAATGTTCCCACACACTGGTTAACATGTGAGAGTTTGGAAATCTTGGTTTCAAAGCACTCACTCAGACCTGGTAGAGACAGAAGGGACAAAGACATAACTGAAAAGGACACAGAAGACTCAGGGAGGACTTGCTGACCACTGAGTGGAAAATGAACCACATGGAAAACCTTGATCCAGGATCACTGGGCTGGCCAGATAAACATACTTCTGACCCCCATTCCAGGTAAAGGAGCCCAAGGGACAGAGGTAGTAACTCAGGGAACCCAGCTCATCACTCATTACTCATCACTGGCCCTTATCATCCAGAAAGGTGATGATGAGTCTTGGAGGCATTTGGTGCTGTTTCCACCTCCCAGATAGAGACTGGGGGACCATATGGCCGGGCCAATCGCTGAGGTGGGGCTGCCCAAGCCCGGCATGCTACCCTGAGAGACCACACTGGCTCTTGCTCTGTCTCCAGGGGACTCCCGCCGCTCAGACCTGCAATAAGCCCAGGGCATGAGCTCCCGTAGTATAGTGCTCAAGACCCCAGCCTGGAGCCAGGACAGCTCCTGACCTCAGAAGTACCCAAGGAGGCTATTCTGGGGCTTCAAGCCCTAGCTCTTGAGCAAGATATCCACCTCCTACAATCTCAGGCCTCTAGGTGGAGGCTGGGCCCTCCCAAAATGATTCAGGGGTTTCAATTCTGCCTGTGAGCTAAAAAGTGGAGGGGGGGATTCCAAGACCCTTTCTTTCACCACTTCAGGCTCAAGCACCAACTTCTAACCATCCCTGGACCCGAGGATCAAGAAGCTGTAATCCTGTCTTCCTCGTGACTGCACAGTTAGGGATTCTAAGAGTCTGGAATTCAGGAAAAAGAAAACATGCCCTTAGGAAAAGCCACACCATCAGCAGGTCCCCCTCATTTCAGAGGCAAGAATTCTCAAAGTGAGAGATGAAAAAAACCTATTGCTCTCTAGGCCTGTCCTGTATGCCTTCTGGTAATTACAAGGTTTTCTAAAAGAAACAGATGCTGGCAGTGGGAGCTGGGGTGTGGAGAGCAAGACTGGAGCGGAAGGTCACCCCAGCAGGCTTATTCTTATTCTACAGCAGTGGCTGTGCCGGCAGAACAGCCAGTTCCGAGCTACAGCCCCAGGCTGCAAGACAGGGGGCTGGGAAAGGCAGTCATGGCTTCTGGAGTCAGTGAGCTCACTGGGCACAGCTCCAGCTCAGCTGAACTCACCAATCCCTCCCCAGAGGCCACCCTGCCCCCAGCCAAGCCCAGCCCAGTCTGGCCACATGGGCTGAACTCCCTCAGCTAAAGAGACAACTAGTCTGAAGTTAATCAGCACTCCCAACTCAGGGAGAAGAAGCAGTGAGTCCAGGAGGCTGAGCTCTGAGCTAGAGCCAGGGGGGCCCACATTCATGCCTGCTGAGAGGAAAATGTTAGGGCATAGAAAATACCAGCACAATAAAAGGCACCAAGCACAGTTACAACTTCAAGAAAGTTCATACTCTGACCTGCAAAAACCAATTCTAGGAATCTATCCTAAGAAAATAATCAGAGGTAGGCACAAAGAGGTACGTGCACACCTGCTGATAATTTGGAAACAATCCTGCTTATTATGTGGAAACAATCCTGCTTCGACTAACTTGACCAGTTTTATACTAGATCAGTTCAACTTATTACTGTCCAGCCATCAAAATCATATTGTATAACATGTGGGGCGCCTGAGTGGCTCAGTTGGTTAAGCATTCAACTTCAGTTCAGGTCATGATCTTGCGGTTTCTGGGTCCGAACCCCGCATTGGGCTCTGTGCTGACAGCTCAGAGCCAGGAGCCTGCTTTGGATTCTGTGACTGCCTCTCTCTCTGCCCCTCTCCTGCTCACACTCTTTATCTCTCTCTCAAAAATAAATAAAAATAAATAAAATCATGTCCAACATTTAATGTATGGAGAGAAACAGAAAATTCAGAAAAACAATATATGCTTACAGCTCAAATCTGCCTACAGATACATATTCTTTTTTTTTTTTTAAGTTTATTTATTTTGAGAGAGACAGACTACAGGTCAGGGACGGACAGAAAGAGAAGGAGAAAGAGAATCCCAAGCGGGTTCTGCACTGCTAGTGTAGAGTCCGACATAGGGTTGGAACTCATGAAACCATGAGACCATGACTGAGCCAAAACCAAGAATCAGACACTTAACTGAATGAGCCACGCAGGTGCCCCTGGATGTTTTATTTCTAAAATATATGAATGGGAATGGATTTAAGTGAAACCTGTGATCCCTAGCTTATGCTGGCCCCCCCATCCAGTCCACTTAACTCACTTTTGTTCTTTCATTTGGTCCCTCAAAGCAAATGAGTTTCCAGCCCCTGGAATATATGTATGGGTCCTTTTTTTAAAATGCAAGTATAGGAAGATGATTGAAAAAAATTTTTTTAAATTTTTATAAAGTTTATTTCTTTTTGAAGGAAAGAGAGACAGAGTATGAGTATGGAAGGGGAAGAGAGAGAGGGAGACACAGAATCTGAAGCAGGCTCCAGGCTCTGAGCTGTCAGCACAGAGCCGAACACAGGGCCCAAACTCACAACTCAAGATCATGATCTGAGGCTAAGTCGGACACTTAAATGACAGAACCACTCAAGTACCCCAGAAGACTGA
Source organism: Helogale parvula (assembly GCA_004023845.1). Taxonomy (NCBI): domain Eukaryota; kingdom Metazoa; phylum Chordata; class Mammalia; order Carnivora; family Herpestidae; genus Helogale; species Helogale parvula. Next base: position 8,321 of record PJEM01014531.1, on the reverse strand, counting down.
AATTTTAATAGTGCTTATCACCAAGCTGCTAGATTAAGAATTTTAATTTTATGTGCTTATTTTATGTTTTCATGATTATTTTATGCTTTCTAACTTTTCTATGAAAACATACTAGTAAAACATAATTTTTAAAAGTACCCCCCAAAAAAGAAATGAAAATGCAGGTAAAGGAAGAACTAATTATATTACATATTTAAAAGAAGGACAACCCACTGGCAGGTCTGCACAGAGTAGGGAGAAGGCCACAGGGCTCTGTGCACCACAGAGCGTGGACAGCACAGAACACAGGACTACACGTTCACATGTGGCACATGCCCATCAATACCCTCAGACCCAGGACAGGCTCAGATGCACACTCCCCAGACAGACGGGCCCACCAAGCACATGCTCGCCGTTCCTCACCTGCGGCCGAGTCCTGCAGGACAAGGTCCTCCAGCGCAGGCCAGTCTGTGTTTAGCCGCTTCACCAGTTTATAGGCATTTACGGGGTGGGCCAAGTAGCCTTCAGGGTCAGCAGCTGATTTGCTGGTCAAGGCTTCCATTTTGTCGGCCCAGCTGCAGAAACAGAAGAAAAGGAAGACTAATGTGCCCACTCATACAGGTCTCAACCTATGGCAATTTCCCTGGTGAGATTCAAGACCCTTCAAGAGGCAACAGAAAATGAAAAGAGCAACTCCCCGCTAACATTTGCAAGACCTCTAATCTAGATAAGTGGTGGGTACCCCAGTGTATGCAAAAAAGGCTCTTAAATAGAAAGGGAAAAGCAAGGAGTCCTTAATGCAGCACTAAGACACTCCAGAGGACTGGCATGAAGGAACCTTCAGGCCAGCCCCTCACCGCTCTCCCAAGGGCTTCTCTTATGTGCACCCTGGATGGGTCTGGGGGGCGAAGGTGAGGACTTAGGACATCAGATACCTCTTAATCTTGGAGAGTTTGGCTTCTTCCACAAGAATGTACTCCTTCAGAGACTGCACCAGGTCCTTCTCTGCATAAATCAGGTCGGTCATGTGCCCTACAGGAAAAAAAGGGCCAGTGAGAAAGACAGGAGGGACATCTGCCCCCCTCCTTGGGACACAGAACACCAGCACAAAAGCAAGTCCTCTGGGCCACCATCACATCAACTCTCGTGGGATCATGGGGGCTTGGGAGTTAAAGTGGGCATAGGCACTCACATGGTCCTGGCCCCCAGCTTCAGTAAGAGAGAGGCGGAGGCTCCAAGGGGCTGGTGAGATAAGCACATTGAGAGTGCCTTCTGGAAGAAGCCCCAAATCTCATTCTCCTATTGTCACCTGGCTGGGTCCTGTCACCAGGGCATGGACATCCTAAGGGTTCTCTGCTCAGAACCACTCTCTGGCCCTGGAGAAAAATGGTCAGAAAGGCCAGGAAGCCCAAGAGCAGCCTGTGCTTCTCAGGGCGGAGACCCAGTTGAGACAGCTGGCTCCTAGGAAGGACATTCAGGTAAACAGGGTCTTAGAAGGGGAAATGGCAATTCCAAAAGCCCCACTTTCCCCAGAAGTGGTCAAAACCAGTGAACCACCCCACCTTGAGCAAGAACAGGCCTTAGACAGTGACATTCCCTGGCACTTGAGCCAAGGATCACTAAGGGAGACGACAGTCCTATTGGCACATACCAATGGAAGTGAAGACTTCAGCCAGCACACAGCCAAGGACACCAAACCAGGCCACCAGCAATGTGGACACCCAGCGTTTCATGGTCACAGAATAGTGTCTGCAAGGCATTCAAGTGACAGCCGCTGGATCAACAGTTGAAAAAAGCAACTTTGGTGAGAGATACTTACACACGTGCATATAGACATCACCAAACATGTCAAAACCCTGACCTAGTACATAGAAACTGAGGCTATTCAGCATCAGCAGTGCAAAGGAGCCAGGGTGTACAACCAGGGAGGCCATGCACCCTTGGGAGAGACGCTGCTCTCTAGATTCCTGGTAACTAAAGGCAACATGCAAAGGCTGAACTGTGTGGGAGGCAGCCACCTCTGATTCTAACAAGACAGTCTGCTTGTCTTATTTGTCTTTCTTTCCAACACATGTGTCAGGATGATGCCAGGTGCTGGGGACCCACAGCTAACGTGTAGCTTCTGCCCACAAGAAGACTGAAAGTACAGGGGAAACACTAACAGGAAGAGAACTTGACACAGTATGCCACAGGGAGCCCATACCCGAAACCAGGCATACAGCAGCTGGTTGGCCAGCAGGAGGATAAAAGCACCCAGTCCCCCTCCCCGACAGTGTGCACCTGGCCACAGCAGAGGCCGTCTGGGGAGTAGACACTTTGGGCAGACACCGCTCTTCCTGTCTGCCACCTCACCAGACACCATCCTCACTGGCAAGTCACCATTCACAAATATTTACTGAAGATCCACACAGGCTACCCACTGAGCTAGGCACTTGGGATACAAAAATGAACCAGCCACACAAAACCAACGCTCTGGGCTGGGCTGCTGATGTGGTGTGAGACCAGCTTCCATCTTCTTGTCAGCCTAGAAATAGTCAGCTTCAGCTGTGAAGGCAGCGGGCACAACGTGGGGCAAGCCCACTGGCAGTGAACCTAAGTATACAATGGAAGCTTTGGACATGGTCTTCTAGCTCAGCCAAGCAGCCCAGAACATACTGGACAACCAGCTCCCATCAGAGCCCAGCTCTGCCAGCCCCTTCTCTTCCTGCTCTACTTCAGCCACGCCCAGAAATGTACTAAGAGAAAACAAGAAAAACGAGGAAAATACAAATACTTCCCCCAAAATGGAAGCCTTACCCGACTGAATTCCAAGTGTGTGCTAATGCCAGTTCATCGGTGTTTTGCCTGCTATGGTGGGTCAGACACACAGCCATGACTACCATTCCTTACCTCAGAAGAAATTCCAGTCCACTGTGGTTCCAGGTTAGGCTCAAAGAAGCCCAACCACAATCCCCACCCCACAACAGTTTCTTCTGTCAGGAGGAGGAGAGAATAAGCAAATGGTCGCATTTGTTCATGTCCCTGCTACATGAGTGCAGAGCCATGAGCGTGCCCGTCAGTGCCCTAGATATTGGGGGTCCAGAGATACACAGAGCAAGACCTTTTAGGCCACAATCTGATGTAGGGTGTGAAGTATTGGGCTAAAAGATTGATTACGGACTTAGGGCAGCAGAGGAAAGCAAGTCGCTGAGAGGGGTGCAGGCCATCAGACCTCAGGTGGAGCCCAGGTCCTCCTTGTTCCAGCTACACGTCCCCCCTCAGGCCTCACCATGCTGCATCTCCACCCCAAGATTTCTGAAGGCCTCTCTTCTTATTCACATGAGCCCCTTGTACAGGGAGTAGTGTCGGTTCCTTATACCTCAAGAGGCTTATTAACTAGCTCAGGAAAGCACCTTCTGTATGTGAAAAGAAGAAACAGTAAAATCCAGGGCCAGGAGGCTGTTACCTATGGACAGTGAGAGATCAGCCAAGACACTGTCAGGCTCGGGTGGTGGGAGGCCAGACCAGACACGGCTAGAAGTGGGGGAGCCCAGCGCTTCCTCTCCCCCCCTCCCCCCCCGTTGTGTCACCAGCTGCAGTGGCATATCTCTTCAGAGATCAGGTAACAAGTTCAAGGGAGGGAAATGCCTCTCCAATCCTTTCAAACCACCCTGATGATCCTGTCCATGGTTCATGCCTTAAAGCACTCACGAAAAAGCAGACAGGTTCCTTCATTACATGAATTCCAGCTGTCATTTCTCTGGAATGCACTATCTGGCTTAGACTGAGCCCATCCACAAATACCAGCCTGGAGGCAGAGCCCCAAAGAATCTCAGATGGGGTTCTGGGAAATGGCTTACAAAGTGCCTGCAAAGTCCTGCTCTAATGGAGGAGGGCAAGATGACTCCACTGGTCAGAGAGCAAGGTACCCCCAAGCAGCCCCCAGACTGCCACAACCAACACTGATACCTCAGGCAGGGATGCCCTAGAGCCCCAACATTTCTCCTGATCCTGGCCCTGAACACTAAACGCTTTGTACAAATAAGATATCTAACTAGGGTCAGGCTGGGAAGAGGCAGCACCCAAGAGAGACTGTTCCAGAGTGTGAAAGGGCCAAGCACCTACTTGCCTGCCCTTCAATCTGATATCATACCCACACCCAAAGCTTGATAGGACACAGTAGGTGGGAATGTGTGTGCATGCCCAGTGCCCCACAAAGTGTCCAGTGCTGCCAAAAGCCTTTCCAGGAAACCTCAGAAATTCACACTGAATAGTCCTGAAAATGGACAATGTAAACCTCCTTATATGAAAAACAAAAAAAAGAAGTGGCACCAAGCCTGAGGAGAAAACCAATATGGAATTTTACGTGTGCTACACCCCGAGTTTAGAACGACTGGCCCATATCAGGCACCCAACAAATAATGCTTTGCCACAGACTTGTTCAAGTCAGAAACAATGACAGAAGATTTTACACTTTTATCAACACAATGGATTGTTAGGGACTGTTTAAAGAATGGATGCTGTACGCATATGAAGTCCCAAGTTTGGACCCCCACAGGTAGGTCCTCCAAAGCCTACCAACACTCTACCAACAGTGATTCACTCACCAGGTGATCAGCCCTGTTTCTAAGCACAGGGTGATTCCAAGACATACAATGAGGCCTCAACAAGCCTGCTCTTTGGAAAGGACATTTACAGTCTGGCCAAATGGCCACGAAAAGAGGTTTCCAGCTGTAAACCAGCAGCGTCCTTAGCTTCTCCCCTTACCTCATCAGGCGTGAACCTCTGCCAAGCTCGCAGCTGCAATCCAAATGCAACAGCTTCAAGTTTAACAATGTATTTAACAGCCTAGAGACAGAACATGGGTTTGCTGAGTAGGAGCAGGTCTTGCTAGGCAGTAATCAAGAAGCTGCTGGCCTTTTGTGAAGCAGTAAAACCAGTCTGAGTAGGGCGCCCCCCAGTGGTCCTGCCTCCCAGTGGCGTGGCCAACTCTGGGATGACAGAGCCAAGGGGACCTGTGAGCTGTGCAGAGGCGCCGGAGGCCCTGGGACTTAAGCATACAGATGTCCAATAGGCCCAGAAGCTGATCTCCCCAGAAGACTGAAAAGCACCCTTCTCTCCTTACCTGATGTCAGGCCTCAGTCATCACCTGTGCTCCCTGCCTACACTCACTGTCACCTCATCTGGTGGACGCCTCCCCCCCAAACCTCTGTTCTACAAAGTAGCCAGCATGGCTTACTACAGCTCCTCCTTTGGTCTCTCTCCACTGCCCTTGCAATAAAGTCCAAACTCCTTAATCCCCAGGGCCTTTTTGACTCTGTACGACATGGCCCCACGGCCCTCCCCATCCCCATCTCATGACTCTAGGTTTCCCAGCCTCGCACGCTACTTCACATGGACAATATTCTTCACTGAGGATTTGCTTCACTGAAACCTAGATGTTCATCTATATCCATCCTTGTACTTCTCTATCAGGTACATGAACATGTTGATTTGTACTTCCCACCTGGGTACCATCAAATCTACAAAGCCTCCTGCTTCAGAAGCTAGGCAATGAAGTAACAGAGAAGATTACAAAAATCAACATGCAGGGGTGCCTGGGTGGCACAGTCAGTTGAGCAGCTGACTCAGGTCACCTCAGGTCATGATTTCACCATTCATGAGTTCGGGCCCCACGTTGGGCTCTGTGCTGACAGCTCAGAGCCTGGAGCCTGCTTCAGATTCTGTGTCTCCCGGTATCTCTGCCCCTCCCTTGCTCGCACTCTGTCTGTCTCTCAAAACTGAATAAAAGTTAAAAAATTAAGAAAAAAATTAACATGCAAAGACCAAACTGGATCTTTAATCTGGGTCTTGGCAGAGAGTTGGCAGTCTATGTGAGACTAACAAAGGAACTATACACAAGGACAAAACCCATACGGCACTACATAGGATGCCTCTGATGTACTGCTTCACGCCCTCTTGGCCTCCCTAGTCTCCCGGGTCCAGGGTCTCTTGCTGGGCCTCAAACCCAGTGAAGGCAACTATACAAGCCCCAAATCTCCGGCTCCTCCTCCTACTTCCAAACTCCACAAGGGTGCCACACTGGCCTCCCCAGTGGCTGATGGAGGCCTGGTAGTGCAACCAAGAAGCCAAAGAGAGAGAACTCCTATGAGGCAACTCTACCCAATGAAGACCGAAGACAGGAGGAGGTCAGCAGATAAATTCCCTCTCCAGGCTTTGGACGATAAACTGTTCTGTGGCATGGAGTTTCTGTAGAGATCACCCAGAGATATCCAGCATAGGTGAACAATGACCACCTCTCTTTGCAAACTGGCCAGCTTGCTTCCATCTTTCCCTCCCTCTAGTTTCTTTTCCCTTACCCTTGAAGCTCTGCCTCAGGCTCTGCTTTTTTGGGAACTAAGACAATCACTATTAACATTTCCAAAAATCTTTCATTTCTACCATTTCATCCTCACCAAAGCCTTGTAAACTAGATAACCATCTCGATTTCAGATACGGAAACTAGGTAAGTGGGGCTAAGAGGTTTCCTGCGAACCTGGCATGCTACCACCAATCAATGGGAGAGCTGAGACTCAAGCCCAAAACACACCTTCTTCTAGATACTGCTGTCATTCCATCCCACTTAGTAACATCTGCTGTCTTATAGCCCAAGGGTTGCCCAAAAGGAGGAGCCACACTTTAACCAAACAGAGCAAGCTTGCCCAGGTCAAGGACTTTATCACGGTTCACAAAGCAGCTTCATACCTGACTGGATCTCACCAAAAGGTGGAGAGCAACCTGGACACAGAAGATAGGAACATGGAGCCTCAAGTTTGAGTGAGCAGTCACTCCTGCCTCAGACCCCACAGCACTCACCGATGACCAAACAGCCCAGCTCAGAGCAAAGCAGTACTGTCTAGTCAGGCACCCCTATAATGGGGTCAGACCTTCCCACATTAAATCTCAGCTCCACCATCACTCCCTGGCTTTGTCACTTTACACAAGTTACAGAATTCTCAGAGCCTGTTTCCCACCTACATAATGGTGGTAACATTAGGACCTGCATCTCACAGGGTTGTTGTGGGGACTGAATGAGAAGACAAGCAACAGCAAGCACAGTTTTCACCAGACAATGGCACCAAGGGTACTAGAGGGACATCAGTAGACCTGGAGCAGCCAGCTGCCTGGCTAACCCCTGGAAAAGGAGAAGGCCCAGGGGTGCCTGGATGGCTCAGTTAAGCTCCTGACTTTGGCTCAGGTCATGGTCTCATGGTTCATGAGTTCGAGCCCTGCATCGCGCTCTGTGCTGACAGCTCACAGCCTGGAGCCTCTTTTGGATTCTGTGTGTGTCTCTCTCTCTGCTCCTCCCCAACTCACACTCTGTCTCTCTTTGTATCTCGAAAATAAACATTGAAAAAAAAGTTAAAAAAAAAATTAAGAAAAGGAGAGGGTCCAGTCTAGAGGACAATGAAGATGAAAACAAGGCAGAAATTGGGCAATCTCCACATTCTACAAGGGCCAAAAGAAATCAAACACTGATTTAGGCAAGAGCAGAGTCAGACATAATGCAGCACACTATCAGGGAATAACCCTGGAACAGGCCAATCATTGGCTCTAAAGGTCACCTAGGAAACAAAGCTCTCAGACAAAAGGCAGGGAACTGGACTAATACCCTAGGATCGCCTGTATTTCTATACCTCTGACCAGCTGGTTCTGAGTTCCTATAAGTACCAGGCCCCAGGATCTCACCACACCCTGGCCCTCAGGAGTACCTGGTACACAGCAGGCTGTACTCTAGCAAGCGCTTCCTAAAAGTCTACAGCAGATACTGGTGTGTGAACAGGCTCAGACAGATCCAATCTGAGCCGGAGAACTCACTACCCAAACACTTAATCTTCTACCCTACAATGATACTACCTGTACAAAAACACTTTTGTAGGGCTCCAAGAAGTCTAGTCCATGCTTTTCATTCTCCTCTACCCCTTCTGAGAATAAAAAGTATAGCCCTCATTCCACATCCCCAGTGAAAACCCCAGAGACCACAGGAGCCACTAGCCCTCTCTCAGAAAGGCCGATGTCCGACTCTGCGGCACTTCGAGCAATGTTTTCCAAGTCCAACTCTCGCTCTAGCGCTCTGTCTGGGCTTGCACGTGCCTGCAGCACAGCATTTCCTGCCAATAACCATCTGCATAAAATTAAACTCTTGACAGATCCCAGGAGCCACGGACACACCCACCAGCCCAATGTACACTATCAGCCAGCGTGGTCAAAAATCGGCCAAAATCTTACGTCCAGCCTCAAGGATGTGGGAGGGCAGAGTAAAAAAGTAAGGCTCTGTTAGGAAATGAGTAGACCCCAGATTCCCTCACCCTAGTCATTCCTCA
>PJEM01014530.1:7850-34647 GCA_004023845.1 Helogale parvula | reverse complement strand
GTTGTATCTGCATGAGAAGACGGGTGTCAGCCGGGCCCTGCGGTGACCACTTACCCACACGTGTAAATCCCACCAGCGTGCTGTACGCCGTAAGCCTACACAGCGATGCGGGTCTATTATTTCTCAGTAAAACTGGAAAGAAACGGATTATCCTCAGAGAAGCCCGTAGAAGAGGGAGGCTGACCTGCCTTCAATGATCTGTGTGTCACCTGAGACCGTTACTCTCGGGGTGGGGTGGCTGTCTCGGGAAGGTGGTGGTTTTTGCAGGAGCCGCAAACCACTGTTTCAGGGCCGACTCCCTAAGGGATTTTACCAACAGCTTTAAGACTTTGGGAGAAAGGGTGAGGTGAGATCTCCGGGGGGGGGGGGGGGGGGACAGTATCTGCCAGCAACTGGGAGTAGAAATGAATGAACAATACATGCACTTATGAAGCATCTTTTAGAAGACGAAACATGGGCGGCAGTAAACGTGCAGGAAGTAAGAGGAACCGAAGGAGCTGCGGCTCTGACAGCTCCGTGCGCCCTTACTGACGGGCCACCACAGGAGAGGTCCTGGGGGGGGAGGGGGCGAGCGTTTTTGCTGACATACACGAAGGGCCCACAGAGACGACCAGGGGGTGGCTCCGGCCTGGCGAGGCGCCAGGGTGGCACTGCTCTTCCTACACATGCAAATGCACCATCGAGCTACTGTCTTTTTTATCTTTCACAAAATCATTCATTTCCTGTCTGTTTCCTAGTTACGGGAACAATCACAAGCTTTAAAAATAGCCTGCCCTATATACTACGCAGACAGTGCCCAATCTGTGTTTCAGGCCTGATGCCCTCACAGATAAGCTTTGAGCAGGCTGCGTTTTAATTTTTTCAAGGGAATTAGATCTTAAATAAATGCATTTTGTTGTCCCAATTTATGGCTAAATTTCTAGGTGAGAACATAGAAGCCGATGAATTATTGGACATCCTAGGCAACCACCGACAGAGGAAACAGACCGTCCGCAGGAAGTGGCCCCATCCTCAGACGCACGGCCTCTAACTCCTCACGGTCGGCAACTAACACCTGCTCGCGCAGCCTCGCCTGGAGCTGCCTGGACTGCGGGTCAGCTGAACACATGACCTCACTTCTGAAGCGGCTCTGCTCCAGAGCCCCTGGCTTCTGCTAATGGCGCTTGCCCCCCCAACCACTTAGGCTCAAAATACTGTCAGGAGTTTGGACTCCGTGCTTCTGGATCCTGAAACTCTATCAACTTTAGCTGCACAATGTCACTCATACCATCCCGTTCCACAGTTTCTTGAGCGCTAACGGTCCTGGCCCTCAGCATCTCCCCTCTGGACACCTGCTCCAAGCTTCCACTGCCCTGCCCCCGCCCAGTGCAGGCCAGGTGCCTTCCGGGCTGATTTCTGAAGCACATGGATTCGGCCTAGAGAAAAAGCCTGCGTTCTTGGGCTTGGCATCCCGAGCTAAGCTCTTGGGCTTTACTTCCTACCGCTCCCCTTCGTGTGTGCTCCTCACACAGACACTCAGCTCCTGCTCTTACATGGACCCAAGCTTTCCTGACATTTGCTTGCTCAGACTGTTCCCTCCACCAAGCTGCCATCCAGCCCTACCCCATCTCGCCCCTCAGTTCCCAGCTCTGACAGCTAACCTAGACTGTCCTGGTCAAACCAGCTAAAAGCGACGCCCCTAACTTTTTCCCATCGTGCAGCACTTTGACTTAGATCTTGAAGGGAATGACTACATTCTATCAATGTCTTCAGCACCTGGTACCTTGTCCTTAGTTATGCATCGGGTCTCTTTGGCTAGACTATGAACAGAGAGGCAGAATTCATGTCTGAGTTATCTTTTTATTACCCAAAGAGGCTAAAAAGATAGGAAACAAATAACATTGAGTATTTAGAGTATGCTCAGAAGAATCTCACACACATTATCTCAATTAATCCTCACAAGAATCTCACAAGAGTTAGGGTTCTCATCTTACAGAGAACAGAGGTCCTAAGAGGTTTGAGTCATCCTGCCCAAATTCACACAGCTGGGAAAGTACGGAGTCTATTTAGAACACGTTCCAACGCCTATGTTCCAAGATCTGCGGATTAATCCGATCCTCTGGACATCACTTGATGCTCAGTATATAAAACGTATTAGAAGTTAAATCAGGGGCACCTGGGGGGCTCAGTTGGTTAAGCATCTGACTCTTGGTTTTGGCTCAGGTCATGATGTCACTGTTTGTGAGTCTGAGCCCCATGTGGGTCTCTGCACTGACAGTGTGGAGCCTGCTTGGGATTCTCTCTCTCTCCCTCTCTGCCCCTCCTGCTTGCTCTCTCTCTCTCAGAATAAATAAACTTAAAAAAAAAAAAGAAAGAAGTAAGCATCCATCAAATGCAAGAAGCTGTCATCTTCCATATATCCAAAGCCAACTTTATGCTGCACACAAGGGATAAACTTACCTCATTTAAGCATATTCAAACACGACAAAAACAATGCTGGACCAAAAAAGATGGCCCATTATTTTGCAGCGACAGCACATGCCGCAGAAAACAGGTGATAACAACACAGAGGAGGCCCAACTCAGCACCGTAATTCTGTTTTCAGAATCACAATTTGTTTAAAAAAAAAAAAATCCCACACCGATGAGGGATCTAGAAACCTGAAGAAGGAAGGGGCTGCTAAGGAAAGGGAAAGAAGGATTCTGCAAAGTACACGTGAGGTCTGACCAGTGATGCAACAGCCACCACGAGCGGACGACAGCGAAAGCCCAGTTCGGCCCAGACACGTTTCTCAGGTTTCTGCAGAAAACAACCCCCCTGAGTGATTTGAGGAAGTGACAAAGGTCACCAGAGCCAAAGGACAACACTTGGGGGCCAAACTGGAGTCCCCACCGAACCGCGAGCTCGGGGGCTTGCACACGCTCGTACCTTTGGGGTGTCGACACCCTCTTCCTCCATGAACGCCGCCTCCGCCTGACAGCCGGCCGCCGGGAAAGGGAAGGCCTCCGCGTTGGACGCCGGCGGGAGCAGGGCCGAGCGCATCAGCCGGACGTTCGGTGACTGCACCGTCACCGGGAGCCCCACCGTCTGGGCCTGAAAATACGGCAAGAGCAGTTTGGAAACGTTAATACTTTTTCTACAAATACACAAAATTCTTGGAGTAAGAGAACTCCTCCTGGTATAGTTAAAGAAGAAGTACTTGGAATCCCAGAAAAAACATGAGACCGGGACGAGGTACAGGGACTGACCTGACGCAGTCTTGGTGACCAATGCCATGTCACCACGCACGAGTTATAAAGACTAGAGAAGCGCCTGTGTCCAGGAGCTCAAACCTGAACCAGGGGTAGGTGTGTACACACACACACACACACACACACACACACACACCCACCCACCCACCCCGGTGGGGGGAGATGGTTCTTATTTCCTGACAAGCGTATGTGTGCAGAGGAAGAAAGGGGAAGTGGCAGCGACTTCGAGGGGACAGGAGTGTCCTCCCTCCAAGGCGGTGCGCGCCTGCTGGCCCAGGGGAAGGTGAGGTGCTTCTTGCTGAGCACTTATTTTCCTACAGTCAACCTCCCGTGGAAAGCTCTGGATGGTGTTAAGCCCATTTTCCTGTCTCCTCTGTTAAGAACACTAAGCAGACAAGCATTACAAACTCTTCTTGTAAAACATCATATAACAGAGAATCTTTCTTCTTCTTCTTTTTTTTTTTTTAATTTTAGAAAGAGAGAGAGAGACTCTTAGGCAGTGTCCACACTCAGCACGGAGCATGACACGGGGCTCTCGATCCCATGACCTGAGCCGAAATCGAGAGTCGGACCCCGAACCGACTGCGCCACCCAGGCGCTCCCAGAGAACCTTTATGACAACTGGCATGGGTTTATGTTAAAGATAAAACTAGTGGAAAATCCCGCCCTCCCATCTCTTCAAAATTAGCAGGACAGGGGCGCCTGGGGGGCTCAGTCGGTTAAGCGTCCGGCTTCGGCTCAGGTCATGATCTCATGGTTCATGGGTTCGAGCCCTGCGTTGGGCTGTGTGCTGACAGGTAGCTCAGAGCCTGGAGCCTGCTTCGGACTCTGGGTCTCCCTCTCTCTCTGACCCTCCCCTGCTCATGCTGTCTCTCTCCCTGTCTCTCAAAAAAAATTTTTTTTTTAATTAATAAAATTTGCAGGATAAGTTACCTGATGCCTTTTGAACATAACAGACACCGCCAAACGGCTAAGGAACACTCATCACACGAGTGTCTCAAAGGCAGAGGAACGGCCTTTGTTTTCCTCTGCTCCACACTTGAAGGGACATAGAGCGGTGAGTTTAAATTCAAGCAAATAAAAAGGAACAATATGGTATGATTTTAGTTTCTTTCCTCCAGAGGCCTGGGTTTGATGCCTGGCTCCATCCTTCACTGACTGTGGGAACATAATCAGGTTGCCTAACCTCTCTGAATCCTATTTTCTTCACCTGTAGAAAAGGGCACAGTTGCTAGTTCACAGCGACGTCAGGACTGTAAAAGGTAACGTGCCAGGTCCTTCGGTCCGTAATGTCAATTCCGCTTTTCTCCTTCCTCCTAAAGTTGTATTTTCTTTTTAAATGTTTGTTTATTTTTGAGAGAAAGAGAAAGCATAAGTAGAAAGAGGAAGGGAGAGAGCGGGAGACACAGTATCTGAGGCAGGTCCTAGGCTCTGAGCTAATAGCTCAGGGACCCTGGCACCCGCCTTCCTTCTAAAGTTGTAAAATGGTTACAAGAATTTAATACAGGATTAGCCTACAAATAAATACCATTTTGTTCTCAGATATTATCTAATGGTTCTCTGCTAAAACTTTAGGTCGATGGTTTTTGACGGGGGAGGAGTCAGAAATATACCTTATATTTGAATATACTTTGAACATATTTAGAATGTTTCATATTTGATTCATTCCCACATTAACATCATTAGATATGCTGCATGAGGCAAAGAATAGAACAGCATGGCTGGGGCGCCTGGGGGGCTCAGTCGGTGAAGCGTCCGGCTTCGGCTCAGGTCATGATCTCACGGTTCGTGGGGTCGAGCCCCGCATTGGGCTCTGTGCTGACAGCTCGGAGCCTGGAGCCTGCTTCGGATTCTGTGTCTCCCTCTCTCTCTGCCCCCTCTCACTCGCACTTTGTCACTCTCTCTCTCTCTCACTCAAGAAATAAACATTAAAAAAACAGCAATAGCAAAGTGTAGGTAAAAACAGGAAAAAACAACAGCATTGTAAAGTGTCCTGAGCGTGATAAAGAAAACAGCTTTTCTACTGTTATCAGTCCTCATGCTTACATCCTGGGCCACATTTGAGGCTAAACAATCTTTCTCCTTTCAAACATTAGTTGTTTTAAGTTAATTTTTTTCGGCTCCGTGTCACAATGTAAAATGTAAACTTCTTAATAAAGTATATTTCATACACTCTTCTTACTCTTATCCTCATTTTTTCAAAGGAGAAAGCTGAGTTTTGATTTCTGTTTCCCAGCTTTATCAGGTTGCTCCTCATGCACGAAGTCGTGTCAGCGATGAGGGCAGAGCACGGCGTGAAGACAGCGCTGGAAGCGAGGCACGGACGTGGTACGCAGGGTGTGCTGTTCCTTCTCGGTCCCTGCCGCTTAGTAGCTGGGACTTTTTAAATGGCAGGATCACGCTGTGCCAGGCCAAGTGTGACACATCCTTCTTGACAACTTTCACGCCCAGCCCGGCCTACAGCAGCCTACTGTGGCCGTGGTGTGGACAGAGGAATAACACATTTCCGGGTGACAACCACTCACAGGAAATAGGATGGTAGGTTCTAGCAGTCTACTGTTTAGGAGCCTTGCAATCATTGAGGGAATTAAAGAAATCTTTTTGGAACAAGGTAGGGTGTAAATATTCAAATGGCATGCTCGACACTGTAGAGTGGACTAAAAAATATGTCATTATAATAAATAGACGGATGACTAATGTCCCAAGGAAGTAGACATTACCAGTTTCTTCAAGAGCGACAACAGACAATGATCATGTCCAACTAATTGCAATGACTTTTTAGACCATATGTTTATTGTCTTGAATCTCTTCTTCTGATTTTGTGCTTTTTTAGAACCATTAAGATGAAAATGCCTCTCCTCTGGGAAAGTCTTCACTGCTCTAATACGAATGTGCTGGTTATGGACAGATCGTGTGCCCTGTCCACACCCCCAAGCCCCCAGGCCTCCCCCACCATCCATATGTGAAAGCCCTAACCCCCAACGCAGCTGCATTTGGACAGAGAGCCTTTCGGGAGGTGACTGAAGTTATGTGAGGTCAGAAGGGCGGGCTCGGAATCTGAGAGGACCCCGGCCCCTCTGCTACCACGACGACACAAGGATGAGACCCTAGGGACTGCTCTCCGCACGCACAGAACAGGAGTCGGGTGAGGGGGGCACTCTGGGAAAGCGGCTCAGGGTTCTCACTAGCAGTCAGCCCCGATGGCACCTTGACCTCGGACTTCCGGCCTCCAGAACAGGGTGAAAATACATTTTTGCTGTTTGGGCCCCTCAGCCTGTGGTCTTTGTTACGGCGGCCCTGACCAACTAGAAGATGCTTTTCCTTACAGTTGTGGAGGGCAGCCTCTGGCCAGTAATCAGCGTTTTGTCCTCGGAAAGCTGGAGCGAAGGAGGAGCCGTTAGGATTCAGGAGGGAAAGGCAGGACATGCGTTGTTTCTAAATCGCTGTATCAACTAGACGTGACCGTTTCTTGCAGAGCACACGGCAGACAGAAGCACTCTGCATCGCTCTACGGTCGGAAGCTCGCTGTCTTCTAAGCACTAACCATGGGTACTTTATCCCATTCCATAAACTGTTCACAGGCAGGGACTGTTTCCCAGCACAGAAGTACTCTATCCGTTGAACTGAGCTGCAGGTAGAAGTTAACTAATTGTAGCTTTACAGCAAACTTATACAGTAGGTACTACTATTTCCAGTTTATATTTAAGGACGCTGGAGCTCAGAGATGCTGACTTGCTGAAGTCACTCCACTCGGTATGGAACCAACGTCCGTGCGACTCCACGGGCTTGTGCAATCATTGCATGAGATCATGGTGCTTCCTTAATTTCTTGTTACACCAACTACAACTAATTTGCCACTTCTTTCTTTATGTTTAAAAATTTTTTAATGTTTATTTGATTTTGGGGGGGGGATAGAAAGAGAGGGAGATAAAGAATCCAAAGACAGGCTCCAGGTTCTGAGATGTCAGCACAGAGCCCGACGTGGGGCTCAAACTCATGAACTGTGACCTCATGACATGAGCCAAAGTTGGCCGCTTAACCAACTGAGCCACCCAGGTGCTCCGATGTGCCACTTCGTTAGAACAACAGTAGAACAAAGAACTAAAGGGAGAAGCCCCTACGAAAACTTTGAGCCCAGGGAAATCTATTTTTTAACAAGTTCGAGAAACCATGGGATGTGAAATCCTGCAGGAAAGGGAGCGTGTTGTTGAGCCCGGGTGTCTGCTGCTGCACGTCCAGAAAGCTCTCCGGACAGGCCGAAGAGCGAACACTGAAGACTTCTACTTGGATTAGTTACATTTTTAAGTCTCAGTAAGTAGCTTCCTATGACAACTTGGGTCAATGCTTAAAATGAAAGTAACTCAGTGGTGCTTGGTAATCAAAGAATTACCAAACATGAGAAGCTATGTTATAGATCTGAACCCTTGGCCAAATCAGACATGACTTGAGCTCTCCTAGGGAATCTGCTCCAAGCTTTGGCAAGAAAGGCAATCGTGTGCAGTGACGTGCACGTGCTCAGGGTCAATCATTTACACAACCCCATGCCCTGGCCGGTGCAACGTGAGCGAGAATGAAGAGGCCTGGGGCTTTCCTGCTTCCTGTCCTGCCGCCTGGCAGCATTTCGTGGAGGGGAGGAGTGCCCACTACACCTATCGCCCCCCAGCACAGGCATTTTCATTTTATCCCCCTCCTGTCTTGAAAGCAGTACCTTTCAACTCAGAAACTTTGATGGATTCCAAGTGCTCCGAGACCCTCTGACCCAAGTATTTGGAACTTTATCCATATGTTACGTTACTTATCAATATTCATGTCATTTTAAATATTAAAGTAGGTATAACAGTGTATACACCATGTGCCTACTCAGCTCAAGAAGATCTTAATTTTATTAGGTTCCCCCCACATTTTCGGTAGAAGCCAATGCAAACTTAAATCCTATAAACTTCGCGACACAGCCAGACGAGAACTGCGCGGCCGGGACTTCTCCTTCTAGCCCGCTGACCGCGCAGGTGCTCAGAAGTCCGCGGGAGCCCCGCAGATGGTCTGGGTGAGCCACTCCTCTCCGCAACCTGTGTGTGGCTGATGTCCTAGAGCCCCTCCACCCTCAGCCTCTGTCCTGCGACCTGGACCCTCTTCCCCTCTGGCAACAGAGTCCGTGCCACCCCTACTCTTCCAGCCTCGGGCTCGAGAACGGGATCATTCCCAAGTCATGGCTGTCCCTTCCCCACCAACACGTATTACTTTATATGATAAACATTTACGGAACACGTTCTGAGTGCTGCACTATTATCAACTAATTTAAACATCAGAAATTCTATAATTACCCCCATTTTATAGTTTGGGAAACTGAGGCACAGAAACACCTTACGTAACTTTCTGAAAGCCGGGCAGCAAGCAGCGGCCCAGGCTGGGGCTTGCTCCAGAGCGCCTGCCCTCACCACTGTGTATGCAGTCGGGGCCACCACTGCGAGGGCGTCCGGGGCTCCCACCAGCATGTCTTAGGTTGAGCCTGCGGCATTCACTCCTTGTCTCCTAACTGCTCTCTCCAAAGCTCTTCCCTTCCCTGTCCGATCCTTCCTTCCCGATGATGTCACCCGCTAATTAGATCAGAGTCAGGAATATGATTTGATCACTTTCCTGCTTAAGTCTCCCATATAAGTTCCTTCTAATTTCCTGAACTGTAAGTACATTCTTTACCTTGGCACTGGAAGCCCTTCACAGCGGGGCTACACCTTTTCATCTCCCTGGTGGGCTTCGGTTCCTGGTGCTTCTGGGAGCCCCCCCTGCCCCTGTGCACTTGAGTACCTGTGCTCCGGCTGCTTCTGCGGCCTCCACACCAGGCCCCCCACTACCACCCCGCCCCCACCTCCACATCCCTGAGGGTCCAGAGGGGGATCCCACTCTCCTCTCTGTCCTTAGTTCTTCTGCATTTATCTCCCTCTGGTTTGAATGATGGTTATTTATGATGTTGTCTTACTTTGCTTTAATACTGTAAGGTCTCTGAGGCCATGTCTGGGTTCTGTACATTCTATCCCCTATCGTGCCTAATAATAGAAGCTTGCAGAGAAGAGTTTAATAAAAATCTGTTAAATGGAGTTGAGTATACAGGCCAGTTACATTAATTCTCATCATAAGGCAATGATTAAAAAATGCGAAGTCTCCTAAAAAAATGGTTTGAGATAAAATTAATCCTTAGAAATAGGAAGACGCTAAAACATTTGAGAAGCTAGTAAATGACACGCAGAAACTCTACAGAAAAACAGGGTAGAGGATAAGGCCTAACCCTTCGGTGTACTGCAAGATGAAAAATGTGTCAAACACGTGAATAGGCGCCTGCAAGATGAGACCATTGGCTGATATGGTGTTACCTTGGCAACTGTTTGTTCAGCCACGGTGCTGGGCCGACGCTGGCGGGCATCAAGTCTCTGCTCCACAGGAAAGCTGCTCCTATGTGATTTCAGACGCTCCACCAATAAGAAATAAATGGCGGCAAAGTGGTTATAGCTCTTGTTCTGCAAAGACTGAAAGAGAAAGCAAGTGCTGAAGTCAGAGAAGCATGAAAACCAACCCAACGGTCTACGCCTTTCTGAAGAAGGAGGGAAGAGACCATGTGTCCTTAAACGTCGAGTGATGAATAGAGCAGGTCTCAAAGTAAAAGCTGTTCCAGAATTTATAATGAGGGGCGCCTGGGTGGCTCAGTCGGCTGCGCATCCGACTCAGCTCAGGTCATGAACTTGTGGTCCGTGAGTTCGAGCCCCAAGTCGGGCTCCGTGCTGACAGCTCAGAGCCTGCGGACTGCTTCAGATTCTGTGTGTCTCTCTCTCTGCCCCTCCCCTGCTCATGCTCTCTCTCTCTTTCTCTCTCTCAAAAATAAAGATTAAAAAAAAAACTTTAAATGAAAGAGAGTTTCAAGTTTCTAGTATTGATTACATAAAGGGTGATACTTAAATGACCGGCCCTTTTACATTACCAGGCTCCAATTATTTGTCTGCATTCAGAAAAAAATACCACCGCTTTCTCATGGAGGAAATCTGCAATGGGGTCACTGCAGTAACTACGGTGTACAGCTGGTTACAAGCCTGAGCCCAGAGGCTCTAACTCCATAACTTCAACACAAGTCCAAACTACTGCAAACTCTGAAGTGAATGGTTAAAGTCTCTGGGGAAATTCCTGGTGATTATTTTGGGCTGGGAGAGTAACACTTGGATGGTAGACGGACAGACACTGTGTCTCCGCTGTTAGGTAATTTTTTCCTCTTGTTTTTGCAGTCCCACCCTCTTGAAAGCTTGAAAATAAAGTTGCTTCCCAATTTTTCACACCCTCGCCCGCCAGCTTCCCCAGGACACGAAGGGGATGGAGAAACAACTGGCCGTCTGGCTTTTCACCCCGCCGGCCGGCCGGCTCGGGCACGGAGCACCCCTGGCAAAGCCCACCGGCCCGTGGGGCTGCACTCACGGCTGCCGTCCGAGGTCGGCCTCACGGACAAGGACGCGAACACCTCGCTGAGCACGTGATGCGCCAGGCAGGAACGCCAGCCTGCTTTCACTTAACGGCAGCGCGGTTTGGAGCACTTGATACTCACAAGAGGCATTTGTGTTCTCTCTTGCTGAGCTTCCTCCACAAAAGCACTGTTTGCTTTTTTGTGCACGTAATAAGAACGTGTTTCTCTATGGATCTGCTACTTGCTAAAGGGCAGAAATCAACGTGGTGGGGAACTTCCCAGGTTCTATGGCCCAGAGAACCTCCAAACCATTTCTGCCTTCTCAGTTTCTCCAGTTCGCAACCTAAATCCTGACCCCGATGCCTACTCCTGCGGTTTCCTGGTCAGCCTCAGCCTTGTTCCCGATCTGTGTGTACATTTATACTCCACATAAACTAACTCAAGACTTGGATAGAACTCCACTCTTCATCTTAGAAGAAATTTCCTACTCTGTATTTGTTAAGCTCCCATCTTTGTCTTTTCTCAAACCTATATAAACTACCTTTTGAATTTTTTGGCAGATGGGGCAAAGGGAGGAATTTATATATTGAATAAAAAAGGAAACACAAAATAGCCTGATTGTAGTCCTCAGGGAAAGCTGGATGTGCCTAGCTGATGCGCCTAGCATGCTGAAAGACCAGGATGGTGGGTGTGGACACAAACTTTCAAGTTACTGAGCACAGAAGAATCCTAAAACATCTTCAGTCCAATCTCTCGTCACTTTACCTCAATGGTTTTCTGCTGATCTATTCCAAGGCTGTGCATCAATCGCAGAACCTGTTCATTAAATTCCCCAATGGATGGCTCGTTTTCTTGCCCTTGTGGATAGAGAACAGGTCTCTGAACAGGAACTTCTACAAGCATCCACTTATGCTCCTTGATTTGAGGTATGGTTAGCCGTTTGGACGGGTCTAGGACCAACATCCTTCGAATAAGGTGCTCACAATCTATGGAAAACACAATGTTACAGAAGTCATGTAAATCACTTGCATTCCAGGGTACTGGCTTGAGTCACGTGACTGTACAATGGCGTTAATCTCTGTATCCTCCAGAGTGCCCTCCGGAAAGCAGAAGGTCAGATGAACAATGAATACATGAAAGTCAGTTGTATTCGTCACGTGGTGGGTGTTGACACAAAAGTAACCATCACGTGAGCGAATACTTGAGGAAACCAGGAGGGTGCAGGCCTGTCCGATTCTGTGCTAAACGAACCCTTCTAAATGAATTTCTCAACCGAAAAGATCTAGACATGGGCTTAGATTCTGCTAAAGACAAAAACAAGCCTTCTTCCTTGAACGAGCACATAAATGGATCCTGAGTCACGTCTGAGGCTGATACACTAAGGGTGAGCGAGGCGAGAGCTCCCTGGTGGATGGCTGGTCTCCTTTCCCTGTCGGTGCAGCTGCGAGAAATGCAGGTGAAGCATTATTTACTTGTAATTACATTTCGGAAACCGCACTGCTGTGACCTGGGCACCAGCTAATTCTCGGAGCCGACGCCACCCTCTCTACCATCCCACCTAGGCCGGCCTTATGCCCTTCCCTAGGGGCCAGACCACGCAAGGTGCTTTACACAGACTAACTCAGTGAATCCTCACAGTGCTCTTCCGGGGAACCACTGTTATTTCCATTTTAAAGACTGAGGAAGCACAGAGAGGTGACCGGCGCTTGTCAAGGTCAGACTGCCAGGTAAGTAGTGGTGGACTCGGGATTAAAACCAGCCAGTCTATGCTCTTAAGTACCAGAGCTACGTTCCTACCATCACTAGGAGTGACAGAGGTAAGGATGATCACCCAAAGCTAGGAGTAAGCGGGACCGCGGCAACAGCCCAGGTGGCTGTTCGAGACGAGCCAGTTCAAGACGGGGAGGGGTCTGGGCGTCTCCTCTCCACTCAACAGCTTTGCCAGCTTCTAATTCAATTAAAAAACTCAATTTTGCAACTTTTCACAGAAAGATATGGGAAAATTTTTTCATACTCGGAGTGAAAGAGTTGTGACTGTCTACAAAGTGCTTCTCTGAGTCTAAAGTAAACCTGGGACATTTACAGACCCAGAGCACCTGCGGAGACTTGCTGTTCTTGTTCTTGTTCTGACAAGTAGGAAGGCTGGAGTGCCGCTCAGCTACATGGAGGGGCAGCTGATTTCTACGGCTTTTGAAGGGCTGCAGTCGCTCTGGGTGGCACCAAACTCAGAACATGGGAAGCCTTTCCCAGGCATTTCATTCGGAGCACAAGCTTTGGAGAGCACAATTGTAAGATGAACAGGTTTGTTACCTTCGGACATGAAATACGGAATCCGGAATCTTCCTTCTAAAACTCTCTGCCTCAAAATTGGAAGAGTTGGTCCATCGAAAGGCAGAGCCCCACAGACGAGGACGTACAGAACCACTCCCATGCTCTAGGGAAGAAGACAGTGCAGTCACTTTTCCTCGGAGAACTTTCAACGCTCTTTGTATCCTCAACATCCCCGGGACCCTTAAAATCATATGGGCTGAAAAATTCCTGTTTGGATTTCTGATGTTTTCAGAATTTGAAAAAAAAAAAAAATCTAAAACTCAGACTACTGCAATAAAATATCCTATAATAAATACTCAAAGATCTGAATTTAATTCCTTTTGATTATTACTTAAAATTATTACTGATATTAAAGTAATAACACCTGCCCCTAGAAATCCTTTCCTAGAATCGAATTCCCAATGCTCTAGTTACAGTCCAGCGGACAGGGAAAGTGTGGGTTATGCCTGTGTGTTAGGCACCCAGAGCTGCCGGGACGGGCCAGAGCACCAGTGGTCAGCACACGGATGCACCGAGCACAGCAAAGCGAACAAGTACCCAGATGTCCAGCTGTGGTCCTTCGTACTGCTGCCCTTCAAAGACTTCGGGGGCCGCGTAGGGAGGGCTGCCACACCACGTTGCCAGCAGTTCGCCACTTTTAAAGAAATTTCCAAAACCGAAATCTATTGGGATGGAAATAAACGTTACTTTCATCTGTGTTCTCGAACTAAACCGAGTTTCTTGTAACACATTTTACAGTGTGCGGCATGAGCAACAGCACTACTATTCGCTCTGTGGGAACAGCATCAATCTTGTCACATGTCCTGAGCGCCGAGCACAGTGACCAGCAAATAGCAAGTATTCAAAAACTATTTGCCGAATGAATGTATAAATGAATCAAGTTTTCTGCTCCAAGACCTTGAGAGGCTGGAAAAAGACTTTAGGTCATGGACTTTTAAGGTTGGAAGAAAATCGATTGGTGTGGACAACCACCTTGAATTAGGAAATCTGAAAATTTCAATTACTCTATGATTAAGAACTCTCTCTTCTTCTTTTTCTTTTTAGTTAAAAAAATTTTTTTCAGTAAGTTCTCTGCTCAACATGGGGCTTGAACTCATGACCCCGAGATCAAGAGTCACATGCTCTACCAACCAAGCCAGCCAGGCGACCTGCAAGCTCTTTATCTCTTATGGTCTTCAAGGAAAGAAACAAATGAGTATAACTGTAAGATGTCTACCTAAACACAACCGGGTGACTGGCTGCTCTTGCCGCTATTACCTAGGGCAGCAAAATCTAGAACCTCTTAAGGCAACCGCGCACTGTGTTTCTGAGGTCACAATTCTGTGAGAGCTGGCCCACACTTTCTGATACAGGCAGATATGCATCTGCACGACTCATGACCATGTGATGCCTCTCTGACCCAGCCAGCCACAAGCCACCTATCACTTATCTACTCATTTACGAAATGCAGCGGCATTATACCTCAAAACAGGGAATGGCCTTCCCTTCATGACATTTGTCATACTGAATCTACAGCTTTGAGATACAGCAGGCTCCCTGGAAGCACTCAGATGCCTTCGATATGCAGGAAAAGACAAACTGCAGTGACTTCTGGTATAAATGCAAGCTTGTGCCCTTTAGTTAAGCCGTCACATAATCCCGTGTTCTTACTGCAGAAACAAATTCCTGTTATTTTATAAGTTACAGGAATACCGTCTTATGTTGTAAGACTCCTGACCGGAGGACACCGCCTTAGTGACAGAAACTGGCTCTACCCCCAGCTGGTACCCGGCGCTGCAGGGACAGTGAGCTCTAAAAGGAGTCCGCAAGGGGACTGGATCAAAGCCCCAGGGCCAGGCTCCCTGGCTGTGCGACTCTGTATCAACCTCTGTGAGCCTTGGTTTCCCCATCTGTAAAGCTGAAATAGTAAACATCTGTAGTTGGCAGGTTTTGGGGAGGAACCGGTGAGTTAACATCAACTCACACTGTTCACACCTCGAGATTCCGACACGCGTGCGTGACACAGGCGAAGTGTCTGTCAGCTCACTGAAACACAAGCTGGTGGCAAGCGGCAGTGACCGTTAGCAACAGTCACAACCCCCAACAGTACAGCCTCACAGTGGAGCACAATCTCTAAGGGGGAACGAGAGCGATTTCCAGTTTCCCCGCTTTTCTAGCTTCCAGTCTCTTTGGTAGAGGATTTACCGTCCCCGAACCTTACTTTCTTTATCTATAAATGTAGTCATAATCCACCTACCCAGACAAGATGCTGTGCGGATTAAATGAGATTAAACATGTCAAGTGCCTGGAGCGTGGTAGATGTCAAACGTCAACTCCCTTTTCCTTTCGGGAAGCCGTCATTACCCAACTACCGCCTTTCGGAAAGAAAGGTTCTGAGAAAATATCCAGGAAGGGCCGCAAAGCGGAGAGGACCCTGAGGGCTCAGAAGACAAGTGAGGGTGCGTGTAACGAGGGGCCTCAGGCCCCGTCCAGACCTGGCGGAACCACACTGGCATCTCGGAGTATGAGCGAGGTAGGGAGGACCTCTCCCTTCATGAAGGGACCAGGAGGGTCCTTCCCAAAGGACCTCAGAGAGTCTACTCCTCTCCATTCCACCCCACGACTAATCACTCCTACCACATCACACCCTACATGTCCTTACTGATGTAGGTTTCTAATTTTCTAGAAAAACTATACTCTGCAAACGAGTCAAGGACTAGATATTCCAATAACATTTAAAGAGGAAAATGTTAACGTCACTCACGTATTAAAGCACAAGAAGCCCGGGGACGTGTGTTTGGAGATAACGCTGTACATTAAACGGTAATCGTTAAAAGGAGTTTTAGGCTCATCTAAGTTGAGGATACTCTCCAAACAGCAATGTAAAGTTTTAACATCCTGTACAGCCCTTACAGAACTTCAATCTGCCCTTCCCTGGGCCCTGGTGGAAGCCGTCCTCTCGAAGGAGTGGCGGGGGCTGGTGGCCTGGCCACCTTCCTGCCTCGGCTCTCTCACTGGGACACTTCCTAGGCAAGGCGAGCGCAAGGTCTGGGAGAGCATCGCTGTGTCTGTGGTAGCCCCGTCTCAACCACAGCTTTCCACATTCAGGACAAAGAAAGTGTCTGCTAATGTACATGGAGGGGGCACTAAGCAGGTGCTTACTTCTGTTTCCTGTGGGGAAATGAAGAAAACAGAAACTTGAGCCTGGGGCAATGTTAAAAGAAACCCCCAAAGACAATCAGGTTCACTAAAGCTCTTACGGTAGCACATACGCAAATGTCTCCTATAACCCTGTCAAAGCACTTCAACATGGCCTTGCCATCATCTGAGGTATGGACGGGTTCAGAAAGACTTTGGAGTCAGGAAGATTCAGATCAAATCCTGGGTCGTCCACTTAGCTGTGTGATCTTGGGCAGATTAATTAACCCAAGAGTCAGACGCTTAGGTGACTGAGCCACGCAGGTGCCAGAAGATGGTTTCTTCTTAATAATCCTTTGAGGCGTCCGCATTTCAGGAGAAGGGGTAGAAAGTCAAGCACCTTGCTAACGGCTGAAGAGCTGGGACAGAAACCGAGTCTGAGTCCAGAGCCCTGACTACTAACCACCGCCTTCATGTCCCTCCCTGGCACCGTGATATGCAGCTATTTTGGAGCAAGTTAATAATTGTCAAGTTTAAGAAGTGGCAATGGAAAGGCACTTAAAAATAAAAGCCTTTTTACTTCTTCA
Organism: Helogale parvula; assembly: GCA_004023845.1. Classification (NCBI taxonomy): domain Eukaryota; kingdom Metazoa; phylum Chordata; class Mammalia; order Carnivora; family Herpestidae; genus Helogale; species Helogale parvula. The sequence goes on along the minus strand of PJEM01014530.1, from coordinate 17,944 downwards.
CAGGAACCTGGCTAATTTGCTTCATTCACAGTCTGCAGCTTTCTGCAGTGCAACGAGGAGTGAGCGATAAAGATGAAACATGAAAAAGGCATAGCTGGGCAGGATTTGCTATCGCTTTTTATTCAAATGGAAAGAACCAGTGTTTCATCACAGCAACCAAATTCATTCATTCATTCCTTCATTAAACACTTGAGTTCGTACAGTGTCAACCACTGTGCAAACACTGGAGACAGTCTCCCAACAACAGAGAATAATAAAAGACCCCACATTATCATCAAACCATGGAAACCATGATGGAGACAGTAACATGGGCCTTCTCTTTCCGCTAGCTCCGGATCCAGGGTGGCCCTTGCTGGAATGGAATACCTGTCTAGTTCCATGTACGCTCTACCTCTGATCGGTAGGTTAGGACCTACAATGATGGCTTCTACGTCCTTCAGACATTTTGATTCGGTTTCTCCACCAAAGAACTTATGCCATGGAATGCTGGATTCATACTGATATTATTTAACTTTCAACTCTAAAAGAATTTTAGATTTTCAGAAAAATTGCAACAATAAAGTAAGGAGAATTCCCTAAGCCCTTCACCCAACCTCCCCTAATGCTGATGTTTTATATAACTGTATTAGTACAATTATCAAAACTAAGACAGTTTTGGCATAGTACAATTGAGTCAGTTCTAGTGACTAAATCACGGACTTTATTTAACACTGAATCTATTTTTTCCACCATTGTGCCTTTCCAGTTCAGGATTCCATGATGCATTCAGTGGTTGTGCTTCTCTAACTTGTTCTTTTTTTTTTTTTTTAATCTTTTTTAATGTTTTATTTATTTTTGATACAGAGAGAGGCAGAGCACGAGAGGGGGAGGGGCAGAGAGAGAAGGAGACACAGAACCGGAAGCAGGCTCCAGGCTCTGAGCTGTTAGCACAGAGCCCGACGCGGGGCTCAAACCCATGAATGTGAGATCTGACCTGAGCCGAAGTCGGAGGCTTAACCGACTGAGCCACCCAGGCGCCCCTGTGCTTCTCTAACTTGTAACTATTCTTTAATCTCCCCTCACCATGACTAGTACAGGTCATATTTTGTAGACTGCCCCTCAGTCCGGTTTGCCTGGTGTTTTCTCATGACTGGGTTCGGATCGTGGGTTTGGGGGGAGAACATCAGGAGTGCTCTTCTCAGAGCATTGTATCGGGGGTGCGTGGTAGCACATCTAATTAGTGGTGGGGCTATTAACCTTGATCTCTTAGGGTGCTTTCTGCTGGGTTTCCCCATTATAAAGTTACTATTTTTCCCTTTATAATGAATAAACTGGGCTATGCTATCTACTATAAACTGGTAGATCCTGACTGGAGCAATGACCACTGTAGTGCTCTAATGGTGAGTTTTCATTTCCCTCATTTCTTCTACACTTACTAATTACAATTCTTCTTTAAGGAGGAATTGTTGATTCTTTTATTTATTCGTTAAATCATTTATTTATGATTTCTTTTTTAAAAAATTTTTTTTAATGTTTTATTTTATTTGTGATACAGAGAGACAGAGCACGAGAGGGGGAGGGGCAGAGAGAGAAGGAGACACAGAACCGGAAGCAGGCTCCAGGCTCTGAGCTAGCTGTCAGCACAGAGCCTGACGCGGGGCTTGAACCCATGAATGTGAGATCTGACCTGAGCTGAAACCGGAGGCTTAACCGACTCAGCCACCCAGGCGCCCCTTATGATTTCTAATATTATCATTTGTCATGAACGCGTGTGTGTTAAAATTAAATACTCTTGTTATTTATTTTGATGACAAATTTCTCATTTTGGCCATGAGAAGCTAATTCACGTTGGCTTCTATCGAAAAGATGTCCCCATCTTTTTAAAATTTCATTTTTTTCCCAAGTATTTCCTGAACTCTGGCACCAGGAGATGTTTCAGGGTCTTTTCTATTTTCCCTGCCTCCACTCTAATCAACCGTTTCCCCAAGGAGCTCTGGTTCCCCTTAGAGGAATGGTACCTAGAAACCAAGATGTGGGCACCTGGGTGGCCCAGTCGACTGAACGTCTGACTCTTTATTTTTACTTGGGTCATGATCTCGTTGTTCAGTTCGTGGGCCCTGCATCAGGCTCTGCGCTAACAGTCGGCGCCTGCTTGGAATTCTCTCTCTGCCCCTTCCCTGCTTGTGAACTCTCTCTCCCACTCGTGAAATCAATCAATAAAACTTGAAAAAAAAAAAAAAGAAACCAAGACTCGGACCTACGTGTTCTCACTGTAGCTGGGAAGTCACTTGCTTCTAGTCTGTGTCAGCAGAGAGGGTTAGGAAACGTGTGTACGAACGCTAAAATCCATTAACCCCCCCTCCCCCCGATCTATTCTTGTTCCTTTCTATATGCATTAAAAAAACAACCCAACTTATATGATACCAATACTTCTCTCTGTAATCCAGGGTTCAGTCTGGTGTTATTTTGATACGATTTTTACTCATACATGATTGAGCAACTCTTACAAAATTTTGAAGATATAAAAAGTTTCTTTCCTCTGCAGTAATCTGTCATTTGTAGGGGGAGTAACTGAACTCTCCCTCATAACACACCTTGAGTTTGTCAGATCACGATTTTTAAGTTTTCTTGAACATAGTAGGAAAAAAGCTGCATCTTTCTCAAAGAATCTCTTGGCTTTTTTAAGTTTAAGAAAGTTCAATATTAAATCATTAGAAATTTGAGAAACAAATGACAACTACTCCTTCAACATGGTCTAGGAGTTATAATCAAATCCAAAAAACATTTATGTGGAGCCTACATTGGATTAGGCATTACACACCTGGTATTTTTGTAATATATTATTTAATTTAATTGTGATGACAGTTTTATGAAATGTGACGGTCCTTGTCTTACAAACAAGGAAATTGAAGCTCAAAATGACTTGCCCAAATACCTACAGCTATGAGTGGCTTAGCCAGTATTCAACTACAGGTGTTTTTAAAACTGCAAGTCAGGTGGGTTTTTTTTTTTTTTAACTATATCACAGATGTTCCAAGGATTCTGCTAGTCAGAGAAGTATAATCCAGCTCACAATTGGAGGTAAGGCTGTCTTAACCCAGGAAAAATCCTTTACATTAGCATAGATGAGAGATTTCCTAATCGATCCCTCTGCCAACGGAACTTGACAAGTGAGGGCTTTCTCTTCTCTATAATATTAGATGTTACGTCAACAGCATCCTTAAGAAGTGACTGGAAATCATTAAGATGTTGACAAAGTAAATGTCAGATACACCTGCATTCATTTTAGGAATCCATATTCTTTGCTGAAAATTATTTAATGCTTATTTATTTTTGAGAGAGAGAGAGAGCGAGCATGAGCAGGGGAGGGGCAGTGAGAGAAGGGGACAGAGGCTCCAAAGCAGGCTCTGTGCTGACAGCAGAAAGCCTAATGCGGGGCTCAAACCCACGAACTGTGAGATCATGACCTGAGCTCAAGTCAGATGCTTAACCAACTGAGCCACGCCGGCACCTCAGCAATCCAAATTCCTTTAAAGAATACACGATGTGTTGAAGACACCTCCTGCCCTTTCACGTGAGGTAATACATGTCCGGGCGCCTATGACAGTGTGGCACGTTCTACAGGGATTTTACTCTTAAGGATGACCTGAGATTTCCTAATATACCCATATTCTCTCACCTGGTTTTTGTGAGGCCTAAAGTGTCTACAGAAGAGAGGGTTTGGAGAGACTGTTTAACCACAGAACAAACGCAATTCCTGTTGACAGACTCTCATGGAAATGAACTTGGCCTCAAAAGCAGAGTGCTCTAATAACCTTTTATCTAACTAACCAGTGACAGACCACGGATATATTTGAAAACAGTACTAGAACCGCCCTGATTGTGTGCTTTATATTTTCAAAGTGACTGACCTGTTATCTTGCTGACAACAGATGCGAAATGACAGAAGTTATGTGTGCCCAAACACCGTTATCAGGGGGCCAGTGCTTCAGGACTAGCGAGGCCTTGCACAGAATAAGTAAGCTGACCCCGAGGGTTACTGACTGACGGGAACCAAGCACAAGAGACCCCTGTCGTGCTTGCTGCCACAAGAGGTCCCACAGCAGCAGGCGTGCGAGCCGCCGGACAGCCTGCTGCGGGCAGGGGCTCCCTCGGCAGGTCTGGGCGGGGCTCCATACACGGTGTTTCTAACAAGCTCCGGAGGGGCTCTCATGCTGCCGGGCCCCAGACCACTCTTCAAGGGGCCAGGACACAGAGTAGAATGAAGGTTGTGAAAAAGATCCAGGAGATGTTAAACAGTTTGTCACTGTTTATTGTTGCAAGATGATTATAATTATTGAATACTTTCAGGAGTTTTATGTAACTGGCAAAAAAGACTAGCTGGAAGTCATTAGGTAAATTAATTTTTTTCTGAAAAGGAGAAAAAACCCTATTAAAACCAGTCTTCACGCTAAGAAAAAGTAAATGAATTCTAGGAATCAACGCAACCACGGCAGTTTTTAATCTCCAGCAGTGTGTCATAATGTCTAATTTATAATTAAAAAAATTCTCGTCCAGAGTGGCAGATGGCTTTAGGGTTAATTTTATCCCTGTTTCTAAAATTACCAGCAGAATTCAGATACCCCATCCCGCTGGAGAGATACACCTCTTTTGTAATTATGACGACAGGAGCAAAGAGGACAATTATGAGGAAATGAAAGCTGACAAATGACAGGTAGGACGGGGGTAGAGACGAAGCTGACACGTTCGGTAAATGGAACACCGACCGAGTACTGACGTCACCACGTGCTTTGCTGCCTGCCTCCCCCTCCCCCCCGCAAGAGAAAGCCAGCTGCACGGCTTCCTTCCCAACATCGGTCACCCCCTTTCCACCTGACCGGAGGGGCACCGAGAGAATGACCAGCACAGGTGACGTGAAATGTGATCCTGCTGACCAGTGTGAGACATGTGTCCAATAAGAGGTCAGTGAGCTAAGAAGCAAATAGATGGTCTTCCTGAGCCCCAAGCAGGGTGCAGAGCATGAAGGAAGAAAAAGAGGGGAAAAGCAAAACAAAACAAAACTCAACAAAACCCTCTGAACTGTCTTCCAAAGCCCAGGCTCAGCGTGCTGCTAGTGCTCAGTGGGCTTAAAGGATAAAGACGAGGCACCGCTGGGCTCCTGACGCGAAGCTCTTCTTACATCATCCCAGCGGCAGAATGATACCAATGGAAGACTCTTTATAAATATTTTACTAATAAAACCTATCGCAGCCTCTCCCACCCTTTTTTTTTGGTTTCAGGACACGAAACTGGAATTATATATACAGGAACCCGCCTCAAGGTCGTCTAGGAAACGGGAAGACTGTTAGAAGCAGTAATGAGAGATGAGGGGCTACTCGGAGATCACGGGTCTATTCAGAAGGGACACACGTGACCCGTCATGCACAGGTCAGGTCCATCGGGCTATCACACATTACTAGTTACATTTAAGGTCCCTCTCAAAAAAATAATTAATTTGTACGGAGCAGAGACAATTTAGAACATAAGTGATAAACTTGTCTTACTCCTCTGCGGTTTGTATCACTAAGACTTTAAGTCCTTGGTGATTAAAAAAACAGAAAACATGGCGGGGGGTTACATGGCTATCAAAACGTTCAGGACTCGTTTCACATGGAATCAGTTATGTACTGAATACAAATAATAGCTACCTTTCAGTGAGTGTTTACATGGGGCCATTCAGCACCCACACAGCATTAACTATGTACCAGGCACTGTTTTAAGTACTTTGCAAATATTAACTAGTAACCAGTATGAGATATGAACTTCTATCATGCCCTCTTCACAGATAAGGAAACGGAGGACAGGGACGTTAGGTAATGTGTCCAAGGTCACCCACCTAGAAAGTGGCAGAACCACGGTTCAAAGCCAGGCTGTCTGCTTCTAGAGACCACACCCTTACGTGCCCCTTGTGTGTAACGTTATCACTAATTCTTACGATACTCCTGAGAAACAGATTGATCTCTGTTTAATATATATGGCAACACAGAACAGTGAGTTTAAATAATCAGCCCAAGGTCGCACAGCCACTAAGTGGCACAGCCCGATTTTGCACCCGTCATGTCTGATAGCGCACTCCACATTCTTTATGCGAAGCCTTGTTTGAATTGTGATATTTTCTGAAAACTTCCTCCAAGTAATGCATACATTTTTATCTTTAACTAAGTACCTACTATAAACATTTCAGATTAGGAAAGGTGAAGAATAAAACAAAATGTCCTTCATCTATTCATCGTCAACTTGGTGCTTCAATAGTCTTTACCAGAATAGCTAGTTGGAAACAGTACCACAACTCAACAACTAAAGAAAGCCAATATTCCTCTGCATCCTGCCTGGTATTTTGCAAAGGCCAGAGGTCTCATAACTGACGCAATGAACCCACACGGGTATGGACGGACCGTGGCTCATCGGTAGCAGACTTTACTCGCTGAAGAGCATAACTTAGAAACTGATTTCAAAGTTGTATTTCTGTATTTGTGGAAATGAACCACATTTGATACTTCTACACATTTCCTCTTATGAACAGAGACAAAAATTGTAATTAACACCTAGTTTTGATTTGCACTTTCACAGTGCAACAAAGGAGATAGCTAAAACGGTTCAGTTATTCAACCCATTTAGCAATTAAAGAGATCTTCATAAGAAGAATAAGCCAAGTACAATTTGCGGGAATAATTTTGCATTTTTCCACGGAGTCCCATCTTCCCTACATGTGTTGGAATTCTTTAAAATTCAAGAAGAATCCTGAGATCACAAGATGATGTTTTTAAAGGAAAGCAGAACTATAAAAAAGTTATAAAATCTACAGATAAAAATAAACATCCTGGGGAAATTCTTTAAGGGCACTGACACACAGCTAAACGTCTGATGGCACGTGAAGCTCTCCAGGATCCAGGTCTGCCGACCTGTCCAGGCTCTTTCCCCGTCGTGTGTCCCCAGCACTTCGATTCCACTAGTTCCGTCTACACCTTCCCTACGTGACGGGATTCCCTGGCCTGCCTGCCTGGAGCTGCCATCCCCATCTTACCCCCTTTGCTTCTCTCTGCCCGCCCCCCCCCCCCACGCCCCGTCCTACCACAAATGCCTTCTTAATCAAGTCTTCGCTAGTAATTCCCCTGGCTCTCCCAGGCGGAGCTAGCCTTTCCTCAGACAAGCTCTGGTTCTTGGCTAACTCCTTGAGGGCGAGCAGAGTTCGCTGCACTGTCGTTGGTGTATTCTTGAAATACCGGCATCTCCAGGATCCAAGCACAGTAGATGCTTCATACAGATTTACTAACCTCTGGGGTAAACGGTGGTAAGAATGACAGAAAAAAAACGTGGACAAGATGACATTTGAGTGCTTAGATGTACTGCGTGTGTGCAGGCATGCATGCAGATGTCCCCACTTGTGAGGTGTGGAATCAATGACACTAAATGCGTACATTCTGCACGATAAAACCCCAAATTCAGTGAGTACCCCTTGAGGAAAAACTGACCAATAATGCTTGGAAACTAAAACACGATACAGTGGAGGAAGCACAGACTTTGAGGTCGAAGAGATCCAGCTGGGAATTCCACATAATGAACGACATTAGAAATACTGAGTTTATCTACCTATTCTATAGGCTGGAATTAAAGGAGACATATTATATCCTGGCAGAACTTGGCTATAACCTTAAAGGAGTGCTCTGTGTATTTTGTTTGCAAGTTTTTTTGGTGTTCTACTTTGACATTTTCTTTTGAGATGTTAGTGACAGAGCACTCTGTAATTTCTGTAGCATATGACTCACATTGCTAACCTTTCTCGGCCTAAAAAGACTCCCAGAACTTCCTTGGAGGTGTGTGTGTGTGTGTGTCAATTTTTGTCTTAGTGATAAAGGAATACGACGGTGAAGCAGGGGTTCCCCCTTTCTTTCTGCCGAGTTAAGGACTTCAAAAAACAAGAGCCTTGTTTGAAGAGGCCAATCTGAGGGCAGCAGACGCTTTCAAGAAGCAAACAAAACCTTCCCGGGACGTGGACTCCACAAGGGTGGCAAGAACGAGGGAAGCGAAGGAGACAAATGGAAGGGCCAAAAGGAGGAGGAGAAACAAAAACAAAAACCACAAATGGGAGAAGCGAACACACACAAAACCTACGGAAACACCAGTACCGTGGATTGCATTTTCAAAACAAAAAGCACAAATCAATATGAATCTTTGTATATATAATGGGAATGTAACAAATTAACTTAAAAAAACCCCACAGTTTTATTCAGGCAATCCCATTAGAAAAAAAGTCATAGCCTGCAGAATGGAAAAATCCATTACCTCCCTGAACCATATGTACTACTGGCATTTAAAATTAATTATTAAAATTAAAGTAAAGTAAGTAAAAATTAATTATTTGCTTTCCCCCACATGCCCAAGGCAAAAACGAATGGGAACAGCATAGAAACAAACCAGTTATGTGCACAAACCAGAGGCTTTGAGTTCTAATTTATACCACAATGCTGCGAACCACGGCGGTGTTCTCTCCCTCAGCCTCCAAGGCCAGTGAGCACCCCACTGCGCAAGTCAGCAGGGACTCCCTGCCCAGCTCCGCTCACCGGGTGTCCCTCTGCCTCTACCCATCCCAGAACAAACACCACCCACTGTCTGCAACTTCGCTGAGCCTTTGCTCCAACCCCCTTATCTTCTTCCAAACCCTAAGTGAAATAAATCTCCTCCCACACCTACAACCTCTAGCCCAGAGCCGCATTCTCTTACTTGGACTACCGCCTGAGGTTCCTTAGGAATCTTCGTATCTTCAGTCCTGCCCACACCTCCTAGCCGGCTTCACTCTGTTGCCAGAAAGAGACCTCCTTCCAAAACGCAGATCTAATCACAGCACCCCAGGCCCACCTGCGCTCCCACCCAGCCTACAGTTTTCAACAGGTCACTGTCCCTCTCACCCACAGAACAAACTGCCATCTCTCGTGGCATCCAAGACCCTGCCTATTCTGCTCTCCGCCTGCTGTCCCCCCGTGTCGATTCACGGGGCCTGCAGACTCCACGTCTCACCAACACCAAGCCATGGTTCCCCACATGGATCTCCATCTCTCTCTATCTGTGGTGTTTACGCAGCCTGCCAGCCCGTGTGCAATATCCAACTTCTCTTTATCCCCCCGGCAAGCTTCTAACTCCTCTCTCAAGCCCAAGTTCAAAGAGCGCGTTCTCTGTGAAGCTTCTCTGACTTCTCAGGTAGACTGCTGTTCCTTCACCTCAATTCCTACTGCATTTTGTACATATATTTTTGGGCGACATATTTAATTATTTTTATCTCTCCATTAGGCTTCTAGAAACAGAGGATTTGTATTCCCAGTACCTAGTATAGCAAAGTACCTGACATGTAAGTATTTATTGAATTTTTGACTCTGAGGATAAAGAAACTTGACTCTAGAATTTAAAGCTTTTTACAATTGTGAAAAAGGTAGGGGGAAAACGATTAAAACAATCTTTACCTTTAGCCTCCATATCATAAGTTAAAACCGTACTATATCAGAGCAAGGCATTTGACCTCTATCATTGTCTTCTATCTGCCTGTGACCTCTCTGCAGCCACCAGCCATAAGCAGGAGAGCAGGGCTGAGCATCAGCAACCCCTCTGCTTCTCTGGCCAGGCCAGCTGCCCCCTGATACACTGCCACACCCCCCGACACACTGCCACACCTGCACCTCCTCCAGCAGAACCCCCTGACATACTCCTGCACCCCCCGACACACTCGCTTACTCCCTGACGCACTCCCACATCTACACGTCCTCCAGCAGAGCCCCCGACACACTCGCTTACTCCCTGACACTCTCCCACACCTGTACCTCCTCCAGCAGAGCCCCCGACACACTCCCACACCCTCCGATGCACTGCCACACCCTCTGATGCACTGCCACACCTGCACCTCCTCCAGCAGAGCCCCCAACACACTCCCTTACTTCCTGACACTCCCCTACACCTGCACCTCCTCCAGCAGCCCCGACACACTCCTGCACCCTCTGACGCACTCCTGCACCCTCTGACGCACTCCTGCACCCTCTGACACACTCCCACACCTGCACCTCCTCCAGCAGAGCCCCCTGACGCACTCC